>CP139506.1:127178371-127255587 GCA_021014915.2 Artemisia tridentata subsp. tridentata
AGAGGATTGTCCCTGGGAAGATCCCTCCGGTTTTGGCTGGATCATGGGAACTAATACCTAACCTCACCATCCTTATAACTCCAGAACATTAAAATAAGATTGGTCGGTCTTTGGTATTCTTCCGCAAATGCCATTATAAACCATTTGCTCCCCCTCAATATGTGCATCGATATACGAAAGAGTTTAGCACATGTGGGAGAGCCTATACTTGAGTCCAAAAGATCACATTTTATCAGTTTTCTTATTTAAATCACATTCTCTCCCCCGATCAAAAATTTCAAATATTTTGAGATTTGTGATCCCAATTGATTTAAATAAGTTTAGAAAATATGGGAGAAAATGTGGTCTGATTCAATATATGCTGATACTGGAACATCACGATGCTCCCCCTCAATCAATGAGGGAGAATGTTAGTGTCAGGTGTGATAAGTTTGGAAGATTTTGAATTTAAAAAAATCATACACGGACACATAACAACCACATATTAATCACTGCTTATTATGTACAAAGTAACTGTTATGACACAAGTGATATTGACCTTTTTGCGCAGATGATGTGATCATCTGCTTCTCTGAGGGAGTCAGTAGTCAACATCAATTATCCATGCACCAAGAAAAACTTCCCAAGTATTGTAGACCCCCACTAGGCGAGATCAGAATTAGTAAAGCTTTGTTGAAGTGAAGGTGGTGGTGGTGAAGGTGTTGTTGTTGTTGTTGCTGCCGATGTTGTTGTTGTGGTGAATTCATAGCCAGTCAATAGAGTTTGAACATCTGATTAAATGGTTAGAGCGGGAACTGGCACATTCATATTGGCCATGGAATCTGCATAAGAATATCAACACAGATATACATAAATACAGATTCACTTTTCATTAATAGCTACCACATAGCAGCTTGCCTACTCATAATACCATATTCATCTCATAATCAAACCACGGTCAGGAAATACATCAAACCGCTATCTAGCATGAAGAGTAATCAGCAATCATGAACATGGCAATTCACTCATATTTCAACATTCAACTCAGGATCTTAGGGACAAGATTCTAACATAATAGTTACATACCTAAGCATATCCTGAGTGCACATGCACTAAATCAACAACAATTAAGCAGCTATCGACTAACAAAAGTCAATCAACATTTGAAACTCATTCAGTTAGATCATACAAATGCCTGTGGAGTATTCAAGAACATCAAACACAATGGGTTTTCTAACTTCTTTTAGATTTTGAGTTTTAAAGTATTTAGGGGATTAAATGAGGATTCCAAAGTGACGCAAATGGGCCTTCTAGTTACATAAAGCTAGGAAACTATACGAAAATTGCACATAATGCCCTAATCTTTCTAACAACTAACACATTTGGCCATTTGAGATAAAGTTTAGTAAGTTCCTCTTCAACTAATACCCCATTAACTACAAAACCTTTTCTAACAATTATGAGATAATCAAGAAACCCGTTTGATGAAATAAAATTTGAAATCACTCTCCCCCTCAATCAATGACCCGTATTCTTGTTAAAGAGCTGTAGTCATTGATTGAGTGACAAATTTTATAAACAATCCAAGTCTGAAAGAATTTCAAACAACACGTTACCACCATGTGTCTCACAAGTAATTTTCAGAAGAATCATAGAAAGAAAATTATTTGTTCAGGACAAAAGACTTCTCATTTGTATCATGAAATAATGCACTGAGGCGTGCATTAAATCGGGGATGCACGGATATGAAGTAATCCATGCCCGGGTGAACTTCACCCGTTGTTAGGAACAGCCATCTTTTTGCTGACGTGCTTTCCTCATTTTGAAAGACCGGGCTGCATATCTGAAGTAATAGCAAGCCATTATGACATGTTTTGATAAACCTTTTAAACTTCTGCTCGAGCTTCATTTAAAGACCCGTGTCATTATTGAATGACATTTCTAGGTCCGTAAATGTTATCGATAAACAGAAGACATGCCAAGAACAACTATTTTTGGTATTTTCTATTTTTCTGATTTTTATGGTTTTTTTTGGTTTTAATATTTTTCTATTTACAGTTTTCTGGTTTTATAATTTTCTATTTACAATTTGGTTTAAGATATGTACAAACTATATTATTCAGTTTAAGAAGATGATGACATGAATACCAAAATAAGGATATCGTTCTTGTACGTTGTGGAAGTCAGTACTCAACATCTCTTAAACTTTCACCACCAAAGCTTTCAAGGCTCCTGAATAATCGCTTGAACTTGAGCCTTCTCAATGTGAAGCTTTGATAGCTTCCCCCCAAACTGACAATCTTCTTTTTGAGCAGATTCAAAGCTCTCTTTCAAGCTTACATAAGGTAAGTGTACAGCGGAAACCGTAGCAAACCACATCAAAAATTGCTGCTCCTTTGAAGAATAACCATCAAGATTCTCCGATCGGGGGATCCTCAAATAGATCAGCAGTGTATCATCTCATACTAGAATAATTCTTCTCACATTTCTTCCTGCTGAAGACTGAAGTAATGCATACCAAAAGTATCCGGAGACCACTTCCCCCAGGTAGTTAAAGTGATGCAATCAGTCTCATTGTATGAATCTCAAAAACCTGAAGTACACACTCAATCCCATTAATGAAGTCAAAAATGTAACATCAAGATCAATTAAGACTCGGAGATGCACTTTTCTCCCTTCAGGAAATTGCAGATGAGAATTGCTACACCAAAGTCAACTAAGTCCCGAGTGTAGGCAATTTATCCCGTATGTATTCGAAATGATACAAACTAACTAGAGGAATCATCATACCATTGTGTACCTCTTTTATGATTAGAAACTGTTTCTTACATCTCTTCCCCCACGTAGTTGGAATGATACACCATAAAAACGAGTTAAAACACTGATTTTCTCTACGGATATGACATTTGTCTTCCCGGAATAACCTCAACTCAGAAGAGGTATAAAGTTCATCACGTGTACTCGTTGTGCGTTCAGATGCATGTCTCCTTCCCCCTTGTTGGTTTTGATACCTCAGAATCAGCAACACATTTTACGCACATGTACTTGAGATCTTGTGAGAAGACGAAAATTGGCTCAAATGTATCAAGTGAGAATCAACCGCTACCGAAAAACTCTCTGACTATCTTTACCAACCCTTAAGTAGGCTATTTGAAGTGATAACTGATGGAGCAAACCCGATATACCAAACTTGAAACTGACGTAGAATTCCCCGTTCTCGTGATTTATGCTTGCACTGTTGTTGATTGAAGAACGATGCAGAAGAAAACCCCTAAGTACCCTTATATACTCAACTAAGAGCCAAAGCAAGTACAACACCTCTTGAGACTATCCACATCCGCATCTGCGTGTGACACTGAGCACTACAATGTAACTCCTTGAAGTGATAGCTATAACCCGTGAGAACTTCATTGTAACTCCTTACATCGGGTATAACTAGATAATCTAAGAACCAATCATAAATTTTAAGCACGATCAAGTTATCATTGAAAGTCATGCATCCAACCAACCCCGACTTCAAGATAAAATAAGATCACGCCTTTGTGAAAGTCAACTTCAATCTCAAATAAGGGATGCCAAATAAACTCCGTGATCACTTGATATTCTATGTCCAAAATCTTATCCGTTTTGACGTTTTAGCTGAAATTTTCCTTTATGTTCTTGTGGTTGCTTTACCGAGTGCACATTGGCAGGAACAACAATCCGTGAATAAGGAGTTTCTTCAGAACCTGGTTCTGGGAAAGGAATGCCCAAGAACGGATCATTATTCAAGCGTGCAGCATCAATATCATGAGAGTCATTATCAATACCTTGAGGAATAAGTGGAACATTAGGTGTTGAAGGAAAGTCGTATGACCATTTCTCAAATCTCACCCAACATGTAGTTTATTCACCCTTCTCCCCCTCAAAATTTGCATATGACTGCCAACTGCAATTTTTGATTGAACGGGTGAATAAGAATACCATCAACGGTAAGTGACTCAACTTGATGACTGACATGTTGTTTATTCACACTTCTCCCCCTCAAAAATTGCATTGGAGGTTGCCATTTTTGATAGAACAAGTGAATAAGAATATACTCCAATGTACGTTGATCAACTTGATGACTGAATGAGCATGGGAAGAGCATGAAGCTTGTTGATGAGAATGGTCATAAACAAGAAGATTTCTCTTCTTCCAAAGATAAAGCGCACTTAAGCGTACACTTCTCTTTTCTTTGATGAACGGGGCCTGAAGAGATGTCAGCAGACGCCATTATGTTGACATTGAAACCCGAGGCTTGAACTGCAGCGTTCAAACGTCATAGTCGATGAAGAACGAGGCCTAAACTGATGTGAACAGACGTCATTATGTTATTTCCCCTCATATGTTGTGAGTGCCCTGAGTCCAAATGTCAAGGGACGATCTATACGACCTGCATTTGAAAACAGACAAAAATAGAGAGTTTGGAGTGCCGGATCCCCAATTTAAGTTGGGGTCCAGTTGGTTAGTGGGAACAAGAGCATCATTTGCCTGAGTCTCAGTAAGAGTTGGAATGCTAGTTAAAATAGCCTTTTTCTGTTTGTTTCTACATTGGTACATAGTTAACGATGTATGAGGATTGTTACAAAATTTCTCAGTGATGACGCTTTCACTAGTACTAACATGTTTATGTTGTATTAAAGGCACTGTTTCGGATTTAGTAGACCTAATTAAAGGGAACTGTTCTCCTACAGGGAATTTTCTTCCAGTTGGCTTCCATTGACGTACAGGCACTACTTTAGACTTAGTTATCCTAGTTAAAGGGCACTGTTCTCCAAAAGTGAATTTCCTTCCAGTGGGCTTCCATTGGTAACCAACATGAGGAAACATCTTTCCTGTTGCTTTCCAAGTTTGCTTGACATGCTTGGCTCTCCAAACTTTCTTGACAGGGGTTTTGTTGGACGACTTCAAAAATTTCTCAACACATTTATCATGATTACCCGAAATTAAACATTCATTACATGTTTTGCAAAGTGAATTAGGATTTGAATTATGATTCATTTTGTTCAAATATGACTTGATGTTTCTCATGTGGTCTTCTACTTTCTTCTTGGGAACACTTTTAGCCGGTGAGGTCCTATAATTCTTTATATTTCTCCTAGGTTTTGACTCGCTAGCTTTAGTGTCTATGTTAACTCCTGTAGAAGGACTGATGAGAATCTTAGTCTTTTTCACTTCCAATTGCTGAACATGTTTTGATGTGTTGGGATCTGAAGTTTCCAAGGGTGCCTTAAAGGTTACATGCTTATTCTTAGTTATAGAGGACGATGAAACAAATCTATCTCTTTTGTTATCTATCTTAGGACCTGTACCAATGACGTATTCTAAAAGTTCCTGAGACCATTTAGTGAGGAAGCATGCATCTACAATTGCACTATCAAGTGGTTTATCTATCTTATCCTCTTCTACGATCTCACGAAGGGCATCAAGGCTTTCCTTAAGGTGATTGAGATATACTTGATGGGCAGACCTATTGTTCCTAAGAGGAAGCGAAATAGGTACAACATCCACAACATACTTACCACAAGCAGAAACCTTTGGAACAACATTATCACTGGTGATAATTGGCATTTTCCCTTTCACCTGGTCTTTAGATTATCGATCTCATTTAACAAAGAAGTTATCTTTTCATTGTGATTGTTTCGTGTGACTTTAATTGAGTCATATAACTCTTTGTAATGCTGTTTGACTTTTGAATTTTTAGCTCGAAAACACTCATTTTCATAGTGTAACTAATTGATGGTGTCTTGATAGTGAAAATTCTGAGAATCTAAAGACAATGGTTTATGGGTGCCAATTACTTCACTCTTATTTGACTTTAATTGGGCAATTTGAGCCCTCAATTGTCGAATCGTGTTTGTGTAAGCTTGAATTTTTTCATCACGTTTGCTTAATTCAAAATATGCATCAAATTCAGGAGCATCCAAAGATGTCTTGGCATTTGAGATTTTCATTTTTTCTTCTAAATGTTGATACTTTAATTGCAAATTAAGATTATCAACTTCTAGTTTTGAAAATTGTTTAACCATGTTATCATGGTCATCATTTTGAATTTTCTCATGTAATTTCCAATTCTCCCCCTCAAGCTCAACAACACGATTCTGGGTAACTTTCAATGCAATAGAATACTCATGAAATTGACAGGCATTTAATGCAGAATCAGTAGCAGTATAAAACATATCCTGTGCAATACATCTAGCAATCAAATTCTCATTTGTGATGAGAATATTCTTTCTCTCAATCTCACGACTCTTAAGGTCTATCGCACTTTGGGCCACCTCATTTTCCATATCTTTAAACACTTCTTTCATCTCGTTTACTTCAGTTTTAAGGGTTTTTTGCATGCCCTCAAAATGTTCTTTGAGAAGTTTAAAAAATGGAATAACCTCAGTTAGATAACACCTTTTTGTTTGTTTAAAACCCCTTTCCCCTTCAGTAATTCCCGTTGGCGTAATTCTCTTCTTACATGTTTTATCAAAATCAGCAAATAGTTGCTAGATAACGTATATGCTAATTAGGGTTTTACATTCAGTGGGAAGAGTCAAAGGAACTAAGTGCCTGGGTGTATTGGGGGGATACACCGTAGCTGCCGCAATTTTCCTAAGGGGTGGAGTTTTGGCTTTAAGTTCATCGGCCTTTCTCTTTTCTATGTCCAAAGACCAAAATATTTGTTCAGGCGTCAACTTAGTTTGAGGCGCAAAAACAATCAAACGATTTTCCTCATAATAATCATTGTGTTTGGTTATAATTCGTTTGGCTATACATATGGGATCCTTCATTTTCTCTGTCATTCTTTCTCTATTTCTCACTTCTATCTCATTACTCTCTTCTAATGATGACACATCAGGAGGGGCATGATCAGGCTTAATCATCACATTTGCATCATATAAGGCAGGTTGTGCTACTTTAGCACTCCTAAGAAGAGCTAATTTAGGTTTACCTACATTATTTTCACTATGCTTATCACACAACTTTTTGTGCTTTTGAATCATTTGAGCAGTTTGTCTGGTTTGGTCTTGTGTGTACAACTTGTTTTCAAGCTTATTCTTTAACGTTTTAAGTCTGGAGAAATCATTTAAGAGTTTTGTTTCTTTTTCTTTGAAATCGTGTTTTAGTGTATTTACACTCTCTTGGACTTCCTGTTTTTGTTTAATAGTCTGATCCAGTTGTTTTCGCAAAGAATTCAACTCCTTTTTCAATGTTTCTTCCCTTAGTTTATGTTTAGTTATGAGTGTACGCGTTTGACCATCCATTTTCTGCTCACGTTCAGTTAGCTCAAATTTTGCACGTTGTTCATATATGGCCACCTGATCTTTATAGATGTTAAGTCTAGTGGTCAAGGTGTCATCAGGGATAAACGCAGTGTACTCATGCAACTCATGATCATCATTTATAACAGAAGATGCACAAATAGGTACAATAGACGCTTTGTTGTGTTTCACATATTGTTCATATGGGATAATATCGCTATTTCCCATATTAGCAGTATCTGACTCAGCAACGTTTGTCTGTTGTACTTTGTCAGGAATCTTTTGTTCATGCAACACATTATCATCATTAATAACAGAAGATACCCCACTAGGTTCAACAGATGCTTCATTGTGTTTCACATGTTGCATGTTGTTTATAGCAGTATCTGACTCAACAACGTTTGTCTGTAGCTGATGGAGCTCTTTCTCTTGAGAATTCGGGCACACAGAGTTCTTATCGGCACTAACATACTCAAACACGTTTATCTGTTGTACATCTTTGGGAATCTTTTGTTTGTCAATCATGTCATACAATTTGAGTACTTCAGAAATGACTGAATCCGTAGTTTTTGACATGATATGAACGTGCACGAGATTTTACAATTCCATGATTTAAATCGAGAAATAGATTATTTCGCGGGATTTTACAAAAATCAAGAATGAACCGTGATTTGATTACTTGAATGTGTTATGATGAAATTTTGGTAGACTTAGTGATCTGTTGTTTAGTTGTGATTTGGTTTGGTTGATGCAAGTTGTTACGGTGAAATTTTGGACTGAAAACTTAAAACCTCAATAACTTCATTTTGGAGTGATTTCAGGCTTCGAAAGTTGGGTTGAATGAATAAATATACTCAACGTGTCCTTCTCCTCGGTCTTATGGTCGTTTTGACAGGTATTTCGCTGAAAACGGAGTCACGGTTCAAAAGTTATGGCCGTTTGAAGTTTTGACGTAAAAAGTCAACTTTTATTCAAACCGCAAGATCCACTGGTCAAACCGCAAGATCTTTGGTCAAACCGCAAGAGACAAACCGCAGTGATCAAAACGCAATGACCCAACCGCAGAGACCCAAGACCAAACCGCAGAGACCCAAAACTCAAACCGCAGAGACCCAAACCTCAAACCGCAGAAACACCTCAAACCGCAGAAAAACCTCAAACCGCAGAATAACCTCAAACCGCAGACGTCAAACCGCAGCACTGAACCACAAACCACAATACTGGTCAAACCGCAATACTGGGCAAACCGCAATACCGGTCAAACCGCAGGACTGGTCAAACCGCAGAAAAGCTAATCCGCAGAAGGTTAAACCGCAATAAGTCAAACCGCAATACCTCAAACCGCAAGAAGTCAAACCGCAGAACAAAACAAAAAACCGCAAAAGACAAGAAATCACAAACCGCAGCAGCTAAAGGACAAGACGTCACTTTCAGTCCTTTTTGTCGTGTTTCCCGTTATGGTTAAAACTCCAAACCGCAGTCAGAAATCTTGACCAAACCGCAAGCAATACTTTCCCACAGAAGCTCAAACCGCAACCAGTAACACTTTACGAGACTCAAACCATAGCGAAGAATACACACCCGAAGTACAAACCGCAGTCAAGAAAACTCTTCAAATCTTCCACTAACTAACACGAACACGGTATTATACTATCAAGGAAGATGTAAACCAGTTTTATGAACACAAAAGTACACGTTTTCAACAAATTTAACCACAAGCAAAGCTTAACCTAAGGTTTTACTTCCTTTTCTATTCAACCTACAAACACAAAGCAAAAGTGCCAAAAACACAACACCAATCCGTGAATATGCAATAACTAGAACCTAACCATGGCTCTTGATACCAATTGTAGCAAATTCATAACACTAAAACACACGTATGATGTGATGTTGGCCGAATGGTTTTAGAGAGAGAAAGAGAAGTTGGGAACTAGATAGATAAAGTAATATGTATTAGATTAAAATGAGAAGAGTTCCAACCCTCTCCCTAGGTGGAGAGGGATATTTATACTTACAAACATATGTGCCCAGAGTGGGCTGTAGAGTGAGCTGACAGTGGGTAAAGACCCGACCCACTCCACAAATACTAATTGTAACTAAGCTAATAATAATGATACTAATAATCCTACGAGCTAGTTAATGCTAACAGATATTCGGGGTGACCGAGTCTTCACATGAATATTTATATTCCTAACAAGAACCCTGCATCCCTAACCTCAAACCTGCAAAATTTTGCAAACTCACATACACCCTAAGATTTCCTCACTACACCATAGGACACCACCATCAACTTTAGTTCGAATCCCACAACTCTTGCCTATATATGGCCTCACCATTGCAAGCTTATCTTGCATCTCATCTTCACACTCAACCTTTATAACTAAAATTCACTCTTGACAGTGATATTTAGTTTCAAAACCTTCAACCCTTATATCAACCCCACTCAAACCTTTTAGCTACACTTCACTCTTGACAGTGATAGTTAGTCTAAGAACCTTCAACCCATCGATCATCACACTCAAACCTTACAACTGTTCCTCACTTTGGATAAGTGATAGTTAGTTAAACAACCTTCAATCCTCACAATCACACGAAACCCTTCATGCACCAAATTATCTCTAACACACAATTAGGATCATCCAAACTAGAAATCTAGAACTTTGTTACCTCAACCTCGTTAGAGATATCCAACCCCAATCCTGTTAGGATCACATGCACTTTTTTTTTGAAATATATCATGCATCTCATTGTCAGTGCAAACGATATATTAACGTAAACCATCTTAACACCAATCATCTTAGGTAGATGATTATGTTGTTCAAAAGGTTTGTTAGAACTTGTCTTCCCAATGACAACTTGGAAGAAGTCATTTTATGTGTCAGTCAATGAACGAATCTCGTTCTTGATTAGTGTGATTGATTGAACAATTACACCTTAGGTTGTTGGTCGGGTTGTAACACTCAAGTGTCTTTGAATTGCAATATGCATTCATATTTTTGTGTCGCTCAACTTTCTTGGGCTTTCTTTTTGGTCTTTACCCTTTTGGCACACTTTTAGATTGTGTCACTCACATAGTTTAACCCTTGCATGTCTTGCTATGCATATTCTATCCCTATAATGTAGCTCCTATACTGTTATATATTATTTTGCACGAAGCTAACCCTTGATGTAGGAAAAGCCTTTATAAGAATTTGATCCATGGATCCGCTAGATACTAAGGTAAATGAACAAGGGGATTAAGTCACCATAGGCGAGCATTAAGTTAGGGGGAGCTCGGGAGTATTTGAATACATAGCAAGAATCATCTTCACAAGTGGTGATAGAAGACTTCACTAGGATGATGCAAGCTCGCCTTTCTGGGGAGAAAGGAAAGTAGTGCAATAAGGGGGAGTAGGGAGTAAATTCAAGGGAGAGCTCGAGACAACTGCCTTTTTGCTTCAACAAAAGGGGGAGAAGGGAGTGTAAACAGGTAACTTTAACATTTTACTGTGTGTTACGGTTTATATATTTGTCATCATCAAAAAGGGGGAGATTGTTAGTGCAAATATTACGATATTTAAACTAAATGGTTTCTTCGGTTTTAATAATGACAAACATGTAACTTGTAATGTATAATGTAAAATGTGCAAGTTACTTGTAAACATAAATCATCAATGCATACTTACATCAACACCTCTCGACATCTCAAGTATGCTTCAACAAGGTCGTAGATTTCCATCCCGATGTAAATCACTCAAGGTATGGACAAATAAATCTACTACTTGACAAATGATCAAAAGATTATATTTTTCTAAACTTCACATTTTTAATGTGACAAAACATTTTTTCAAAAATATATTTTACAAATTATTTTTGAATTAAAAAGAAATGTTTTATTTTAAAAAATAAGTTTAAAAATCCCAACAGTCAATTTCCCCCCCAAAACAGCTCCAAACATTCCCAAATAAACCTTCCCCACTAAAAACAAAAGGAGGAGCGTCCACGGTACCACTAAAGTGCCGACGGCTCCACTAAATTTAGTGGAGCCGTCTGACAATTAGTGGAGGCGTGCCTCTGTAACGGCTAGTTTTTCCCTTGCCTATAAATAGTGGACCATTTTATACTTCCAACTTGATTTTTCCAGTCAGTTTTCTCTAGTCTAATCCCTCCTCACTTAGATGACTTTCTTTGATCATTTAGAGAGTCTTAGTTTGTTTAAGAGTGATCCTTTCATCCCACCAAGAGATCCTCTTCATTCCTCTTCTAGTGCAAGAGAAGAACACAAGGTATCCAAGTAGATATAAAGTGTTGTCATTCCTCTTCAAGTGCAAGAGAAGAACACAAGGTATCCAAGTAGATACAAAGTGTTGTAGTTGTAGGTAGAAGCACTTGTAACATTTGTTACACTCTTGATTGTATCATAGCATACATCAAGATCATTTTTCTTTTGAGAGTTTGTGAGGGAAGATCATTGTGATCTTATAGAGATATAGAATATCTCTAGTAGCCATTGGGCTAGTGTGTTGATCAAGTTGATCAAAGGTAGATAGGGTAGATTGAGTCAAGTGAGGGTTGATCATTGTGATCTTGTCGAGATCTTGGAGATCTCTTGAAGCTTGTGGGCTTGTGTGATTGATCAAGAAGATCAAGTGTAGATTGGATAGATCGAGTCAAGTGGGAGTAGATCATTGTGATCTTGGTAAGATCTTGAAGATCTCTTGTAGATTGTGTGATTGTGTATTGATCAAGTGGATCAAGGGTAAATCGAGTAGATCGTGGGTAGATCATGTGGATCGCGGTAGATTGGTGCTAGCTAAGATTAGCACTTGACATTTAGCTTAGTGTTGGAAATTGGATAAGCGACGTTGTACGGTTTTCTCCGCCTGAAGGGAGCTTGTTGATTAGTGAAGTAACTCTCGAGTTGGGTACTCGGGGTGTGGAGTAGGGCGAAGAGGAGCTTCGTGACCGAACCACTATAAATCACCGTGTCCGGTTTGCACCTTCTTACTTGTCTCTTTACTTTCATTTCATTCTTTATCGCTTTATATTTATATTTGCATTGCTTTTATGTTTGTGTGGCTAGTTGCTTATGTTATGTTGATTAAGTATGTGTCATGGTTTGATTGTGCTTGTGTTGTAGTTTACTATATTCATCTCTAGATGTTATATGACCATAGTTGACACTTTTCATATTACGTCACACTTGATCGGGTGTTTAATACAAATTTTTTTTAAGTTTTTAAATGGAAACGTATTCACCCCCCTCTACAGTTTCCACAAGCTTGTAAATGTCTTTGGGAAGTCCTTGAATCACAATGTTAGAAGCTCTAATATCTGCATCATAACGCTTCTTCTCCTCCTCATTGAGATCGTTGTAATTACGTGGCATGTCGATTCCAAAAGTGACAGTTCCATCCTCAGCGGTAGTGACAACATCTCTAGTGGTGCCCATTTGAAAAGGTCCTTCATCAATGGATTTAAGGATATTAAATCCATTTTCTTTTCCCAAGCAATAAAGTCGTATTCTTTTTGCCCATGATTCATAATCCGTCCTATCTAGCATAGGAGGGCGGGTATCGAACCCTACAGCTTGAATGTCATCGGAAGGAGTGCTTGCCATGATGTAAACTTGCACGGGATTTTACGATTCTATGATTTAAACCGAAAAATAGATTCTTTCGCGGGATTTTACAAAAATCAAGAATACACCGTGATTCGATTACTAAACGCAGAACACCAAAACGCAGTACACAAAACGCAGAATTCCAAACCACAGTAGCTCAAAACGCAGAACCTCAAAACGCAGAGAACCAAAACGCAGAAGTCACAAAACGCAGAACACCAAAACGCAGAAGTCCCAAAACGCAGTAGCTCAAAACGCAGGAGTCCAAAACACAGTACAGCTTGATCAAAACGCAATGTCAAAACTCAGCAGTCAAAACGTAGTTTATCACAAAACACAGAAGACCAAAACGCTGAAGTCCAAAATGTAGAACTTCAAAACTCAAACCGCAAGACCTCCAAAACGCAAGAATGTCAAACCGCAGAACTCCAAAACGCAACAGGTCAAAACGCAGTCACTCAAACCGCAGCCAGTCAAACCGCAATCTGTCAAACCGCAAAGGACAAAAAGGTCGCTTTCACTGCGTTTTGTCATTTTCCCTTTTTAGCTAAAAACCAAACCGCAGCTACGTTTTTCGGAATTATCACAAGACAAGACTTAATATGAAGAATAGACTTAAGTCTGCTGGGTTACAAAGTTAAGTCTGTTAGTGTATTTTGTCATAGTTAACTCTGGTCATTCATTGTTAAGTCTGGTAGAATAATTCGTAGTTAAGTCTGTTTGACTTAAGTCATTAAGTCTGTTTATGAAAGTTAGGAAAGTTTGTTAGATATAAGTTAGGAAAGGATATCGTAGTTATCTTTAGAGAAGATCCGTATATCCTTCTACACGTTTTGTATCTAGGGTTTCCTTAGTGTATAAAAGGAACCCTAGGCATTAGTTTTTGATAACGACGAAGATTGTGCTTATATTGATTAAAAGAATTAATATCTGAAGTTAGTTATAGTTATTGTGTTCTTCATTGTTAGTGTTAAGATTCCGCATTAGCATTAACAATTCGTGTTAGAGTTTCTCACTTAGATTGATTTGAATCTATTCAAGTCATCTAACAAGTAACAAGGCTACTTGGATTCATAACGTGTGGACCAACAAGTGGTATCAGAGCCTGTAAAGAGACTCTGAGTTTGAAGAAACACAACAACCAAACCCAAAATTCACTCAACTAAACCCTGCAAAATGTCTGACGTTGAAAATCCCAACAAGAATGATGGTTTCTCAATTCACAACAGTGATGATGAAAGATCAGCCCATAATGAAGAAAAACCTGAAGCAAGCACATCTAGACAACAACAACCCATCTCTGCAACAACAACCATATCCAACATAAAACTCCCAATCCTAAAGAGAGAAGAATATAACATCTGGGCTATGGAGATGGAACATTATCTGGAGTATATTGACAGCGAAGTCTGGAAGGTCATACAGAATGGGAATTCGAAGAAAAGGATTTCACAAGGTACGGATGGAGTGATTTGGATATTACCACCAGTATCTGCTGAAGAGATACGGGCTGTTGAAAAGAGAAGAAGGCTAAGACTATGCTGCTAATGGCAATTCCCAAAGAGCATTTGAGAAGGTTTCATGGCATGCATGATGCCAAGGAAATTTGGGAGGCTATCAAGAAAAGATTTGGAGGGAATGCTAACTCCAAGAAGATGCAAAAGGCTGTTCTTAAACAGCAATTTGAAGCTTTCAGTGTATCCAGTTCAGAGGGATTGGAAAAAGGTTATGATAGATTTCAACATCTTCTATCACAATTGGAGGTTCATGGTGCAGCTGTGTCAGAAGAAGATGCAAACCAAAAGTTTCTTAGAGCACTACCAAAAGAATGGTCAAGTGTGACATTGACCATGAGGATGAAGGTTGAAATTGACACCATGACAACTGATGACCTGTACAACAATCTGAAGGTGTTTGAACAGGAAATCCAAGGAAAAGCATCTTCAAGTTCTACAAATGTTGCTTTTGTTTCTCAAGGCAAGAGCAACACTAACAAGGTTAAGTCTAGCAGCGTTAATTCTGGTGGTTATGGAGCTTCTTCTAGCAGCATGAGAAAAGAAAGAAATGCTCCAGCAGGCTTTACTGATGAAGTAATTTACTCACTTCTTGCTAAGGAACCAGAAGATCAAGACTTCATCAGTGAGGATTTGGAACAGATCAATGATGTTGAAGTTGAAGAAATGGATATCAAATGGCAAATTGCCATGATTGTTTTCAGGGTTAAGAAGTTTTACAAGCAGACTGGGAGGAACATTATGCTTGATGGGAAGTCACCAGTGGGATACAATAGGAGAACTGTTGAATGCTACAATTGTTACAAGCATGGTCACTTTGCCAGAGATTGCAATTAAAAGGTGATTACTGATTGGAAAAAGAAGAAGGGTTCTGACTCTCAAGATGATGACAAGATGGGGAAGAATCAGATGAGCTTGATGACATTGGAAGCTGGAGCTGTGAATTGGGATGAACACACACCTGAGGATGAAGAGCCAAACCATGCACTTATGGCTATTGGTTCCAGTAATGAGGTATCTTTGTGCTCAAAATTATGCATTGATTCATATAATCATGTTAAAGCTTTGTGTGATGAACAATTAACACAAATAGGTGATCAGGAAGCAAAAATTCTTGCTTATACTAAAGCTGTTAAAACTTTAGAAGCACAAATAGTTAACTATCAAAACAAACAAGCTTCCTTAAATGAAAAACTCACCTTTCAAGCTAATGAGATATATGAAAAGGATGAAAAACTTAAGAGATATAGAAGAATAGGCATGAAAGCTGTTAAGGAAATAGATGAATTGCAAAAGAAAGTAGACAAATGGACCCATTCTGCTAAGTGTCAGGATAAGATAATAGCATCTAGTATGAGCTCTACAAGTAAAATTGGCTTAGGTTATGGGATACAGTCAGATAGTGAAGTTCTAAGCTATGAGGAAGAGATGGACAGATCTGTGTTCAAATGTAGAAAAGAGGATTCTATTGGTAGACCAGTGTACAATAGGTTCATTAAAACTGACAATTTTAAAGGGGTGCCACCTCCATTAAGTGGAGATTACACTCCTCTACAAAAGAAAGACCTAGATGAATCTTTGTTTGTATATGGTAAAAAAGGTCCTATCTATCCTGAGACAGGCAACTCAGATGACAAATCAAGTGAATACTCTACTTGTCAAACCAATGACAGTGAAGGATCTACTAGAGATGTCTCTGAGTAGTCTGATTCAGAATCAGAGAGTGCACCTAAAGATGTTTCTGAGTCAAAATCAGTCAAAAATAGTGAACCAGTTGTGACTACACCCAAACCTTATACAGATAAACCTAATTGTGATATTCACATAAAATCTCCTAGGAAGTCTGTCAAAAATCAAGAGTCACCAAAACCTGATAGGATGAGAAGAGAGTACAAGAGAAACCACAGTTTTGGTCCTAAAAGATGCTTTGTGTGTGGTAGTCTAAGTCATTTGATTAGGGACTGTGATTTTCATGAGGTTAGGATGAAAAGAGAGGCTGAACTAAGAAAGAATAAGAATGTTAATGCTGGCCATATGAATGATAAACCAGTTTGGAATAATGCTAACAGGATTAATCATGCTAATAAGTTTGTGACTAGACCAGCAAAATTTAATTCTGGTATGCCTAATGTTAATTCTGGTTGGTCATCTATTAGTTCTGGTAGACCAAATTTTAATACTCGTAGACAAAATTTTAATTATGGTAGACCAAATGTTAGTTCTGTTGGTCAAAATGTTAATCATGTGAGGCCAAGTGTTAATTCTGGGTGGTTTAATCATTCTGGACCCAGACAACCAATAAATAGACCACAGGTGAACTCATATAATCAAAGAAACAATTTTTACAAACCTCATTCACCTGTGAGGAGTCCTTTTGCTAATAGTACAACACAAGCTTCAAGCTTAAGTGCTGTAAGGGAAAATGGGGATTCTGCTGTTAAGACCCCAGCATGTTGGTCTTGGGATCCTTTTAAGAACACACTTACCTATGAATCCAAGAACAACAATGGATCAAGCTCATACAAGACCTATAAATTTGTTGATCCACAGGGCAGACCCAAGTCTTCAGAGGCTTGGGTCCTAGAGAGAAACTAATCCATCTACTTTTGTGCAGGAACATCAACTGAAGAACATGGAAGACAAAGGAATATTTGATAGTGGGTGCTCTGGGCACATGACTGGTAACAAGAATCATTTGAAGGATTTTCAAGAATTCCAAGGAGGTTCTGTTACCTTTGGAGGAAGTAAAGGTCAGATAACTGGTAAAGGTAGAATTGTTGTAGGCAATTTAGAATTTGACAATGTATCTTTTGTAAAAGAACTAGGGCAGTTTAATCTTTTCTCCATATCACAAATTTGTGATAAGCAGCATAAGGTGCTTTTTAGTGAAACTGAATGTTTTGTATTGACTTCGGACTTTAAGATGCCTGATGAAAGTCAGATCCTTCTTAAAGTTCCTAGACAATACAACATGTACAGTTTTGATATGAAGCAACCTGATCCTGCAAAAGGTTTTGCCTGTTTGCATGCAAAAGCTACATTGGATGAATCTAAATTGTGGCATAAAAGGTTAGGTCATGTTAACTTCAAGAATATGAACAAACTTGTGAAGGGTAATTTAGTTAGAGGCTTACCTTCCAAGGTTTTTAGGAATGACCATGCCTGTGTAGCTTGTAATAAGGGAAAACAGCATTGAGCTTCTTGTAAGGCTAAGTTAGATAGGATTGTTACTGAGCCTTTGCATACCTTACACATGGATTTGTTTGGCCCTACATCTGTTAGAAGTATCAACCATGCTAGTTATTGCCTTGTCATTACTGATGACTGCACCAGGTATTGCTGGGTATTCTTTATGTCTGCAAAAGATGAAACCTCTGATTTAATTCAAAGATTCATTAGGCAAATAGAAAACCTATCACAAGGTTAAGATCATTAGGAATGACAATGGCACAGAATTTAAGAATAGGAGCATGATTGAGTTTTGTGGTGAAAAAGGAATAAAGCAACAATATAGCAATGCTAGAACTCCACAGCAGAATGGAGTTGCTAAGAGAATGAACAGGACCCTAATTGAGGCAGCTAGAACTATGCTAGCAGACTCACTCCTACCTACAACCTTTTGGGCTGAAGCAGTAGCAACTGCTTGCTACATATTCAATAGGGTTAGAGTGACCAAACCTCAGAATAAAACACCTTATGAGCTTATTTTTGGCCATAAACCAGTTGTTAGCTATATAAGGCCTTTTGGGTGCCATGTGACCATTCTTGATACCTTGAGGGTGCTTGGAAAATTTGAAGGGAAGTCTGATGAGGGGTTTCTAGTTGGGTATTCTCTGAATAGTAAGGCCTTTAGGGTTTACAATTTAGTGACCAAGAAAGTAGAGGAAAATCTTCATGTTAATTTTCTTGAGGAAAAACCCAATGTGAAGGGACTAGGTCATAGATGGATGTTTGATCTTGATTATTTAACTGATTCTATGAACTATATTCCTGTTTCTAAGGAGAATCAAGCTAACCCTGATGCAGGTTCCATAGATGTAACTAACCATGCAGGTTCACAAGTTGTATCTGATTCAAGCAATGCTGAGAAAGATAAGGAAATTGAGGAGCTTATTATGATTCCTACCACAGAAGTCAAACATGTTGCCGATGAAGGAACAAAGAAATCTTCTACAAAAAGGAAGGAGACTGTGAACAAGCCTCAACCAAAAGAAAAAGAGGGTTCTCCTACAAATGTTTCAGAAGAAATCTTATCCTTCAGAGAAGAAATGAATGCTTTGGCTGACAAAAACCTTGGGAAGAAGGATACCAGCACTAACTTGGTTAATTCTGGTAGTGGATTCATTAATTCTGCTACTAGTACTAACTTAGTTAATACTGGTAGTGATGCTGTTAATTCTGCTCAACCTGATTCTACTCCAAATGATGATTTTGATGATTCTGAGATGCCAGACCTTGAGTTCTTTGATAATCCAAATGAAGGTATTTTTGATGGGGCTTCTTATGATGAAGAAGGGGTAGTTACTGACTTCAACAACCTACCCACTGAAGTAGATGTAAGTCCAGCTCCAACACTCAGAATTCACAAAGTTCATCCCAAAAGTCAGATAATTGGTGATCCAAAGTCAGCTGTTCAAACCAGAAGTAAAGTGCAAAAGCTTCCTGAATCTCATGCACTTATCAGTCTTATCAAGAAGCAGCAAAGGGTCAACCACAAGGACCAACAACATTGCTTGTTTGCATGTTTCCTTTCTCAAAAGGAACCCACCAAAGTCTCTGAAGCACTTGAAGATGAGAGTTGGGTGGAAGCAATGCAAGAGGAGTTGTTGCAGTTCAAATTGCAAAAAGTTTGGGTTCTGGTAGATCTACCTAATGGGGCTAAAGTGATAGGCACAAAGTGGGTCTTCAGAAATAAAAGGGATGAAAGAGGGGTAGTTGTAAGGAACAAGGCAAGATTGGTAGCACAAGGTTATAGACAAGAAGAGGGGATAGATTATGATGAGGTTTTTGCTCCTGTAGCCAGGATTGAGGTTATTAGGTTATTTTTAGCCTATGCATCATATATGGGGTTCATAGTCTATCAGATGGATGTAAAGAGTACCTTTCTGTATGGCACTATTGAGGAAGAAGTATATGTTCATCAACCTCCTGGATTTATTGATCCAGCTCACCCCAACAAGGTGTATAAAGTCATAAAAGCATTGTATGGTCTCCATCAAGCTCCCAGAGCTTGGTATGCAACACTCTCCAAGTTTCTTGAAGAGCATGGGTACAAAAGAGGTGTGATAGACAAGACCTTATTCATAAAAAGGGATAAGAAGGATATCATTCTGGTACAAGTCTATGTGGATGATATCATTTTTGGCTCTACAAAAAGGTCTTGGTGTGAGGAGTTTGAAGGATTAATGAAAGGAAGATTTGAAATGAGCTCAATGGGTGAGCTTACATTTTTCCTAGGACTGCAAGTGAAGCAAAAAGAAGATGGCCTCTTCATTTCTCAAGACAAATATGTTGCAGAGATCTTGAAGAAGTTTGATTTTACCAATGTGAAGAATGCAGTCACTCCCATAGAGAACAAGGTGCCTTTAACCAAGGATGAAGATGCTGATGATGTGGATGTGCATCTTTATAGATCAATGATTGGTTCTCTAATGTATTTAACGGCCTCTAGGCCAGATATAATGTATGCTGTGTGTGCTTGTTCTCATTTTCAGGTTACTCCCAAGACTTCACATCTTCATGCTGTGAAGAGGATCTTTAGGTACTTAAAGGGCAAACCCAATTTGGGCCTTTGGTATCCTAGAGAATCATCTTTTGACCTGGAAGCCTATTCAGATAGTGACTATGCTGGAGCAAGTCTTGATAGGAAATCCACAACAGGAGGTTGTCAATTCCTTGGAAGAAGATTGATTTCCTGGCAATGCAAGAAGCAGACCATTGTGGCTACATCAACAACAGAAGCTGAGTATGTAGCAGCTGCCAATTGCTGTGGACAAGTCTTGTGGATTCAGAATCAAATGCTGGATTATGGTTTGAACTTTATGAATACTATAATTCACATAGATAATGAGAGCACTATCTGTATAGTTAAGAACCCTGTATACCACTCTAAAACTAAGCATATAGAAATAAGGCATCACTTCATTAGGGATTACTTTGAAAAGAAGCTAATTAGAGTGGAAAAGATACACACAGATCTTAATGTGGCAGACCTATTAACCAAAGCCTTTGATGGACCTAGGTTTAATTACTTAGTGGTTAATATTGGTATGATGAACCCATAGCTCAGTTTAAGGGGAGGTTACATTTAAGGGGAGGATAAATGTAAAGTTTGTAGAACCAGTACTAAGTAGTTAATTATGATAAGTAGTTAATTCTGGTTAAGAAGTTACATGCAGATGAGAAGGATGAAGTTTATGAGCAGTTGCTTAATTTGATTAAGGAAAAATATTTAAAAGAACCATATTGGGGTGTTTAAGAGTGTTTGAAAGAATTTTCAAGTTGTTAAGTAAGACTAAAAGAACTTATCACTTGGTAAAGGTGCATAGCACTAACACAACAAATGGTTATCAGTCCACCATGTCTAATCTACACAAGGACTGACTAATCCAGAGCAAACGGCTCTAGTAAAGATATTTCAAATCCGTTAATGGTTGGCAATTTACCAAAAATTGTATGGTATTCAACTCACCATATCTGAGATAGTGAAGAGTTGGCTAGCCCACAAGGTATGGCTTGTGGTAAAGGCTGTGGAAAACCATACATGGTAATCAATTCAACAAGATGAGGTGCATTCCATCAAAAGAATTGGCTAGTCCAAAAGCAAACGGCTTTTGGTAAAGACAAAACAAATCCGTTGATAGTTGATGGTTTACTAAAAATCATATGGTAATCAACGTATCATGGTCTTACACACCAAAACATTGGCTACTCCAGTAATGATGGCTATTGGTAAAGAGACATCAAATCCATTAATTTTCAATAATTCACCTCTCACAGGAGTTGACAGACCTGGAAGTGATGAGAATAGTATGAAAATTAAAAGAATTGATATACAAGTAGTCATGGTTGCTGAAAAGATCAGATGGATTGCATATCAGTTGGTGAAAAGATTATTCAAGTCAAGTTGCTGCATAAAGATCAGATTTGAAGTTTTGAAGTGTTAGAGATGATTCCAAGAGTTCAAGATTTAATCCTCAGAAGCTCATTCAAAAGGAACTTGAAGTTCATGAAGCATGAAGATCAAGTTAGGGGAGGATTGTTGGGAATTATCAAAAGACAAGACTTAATATGAAGAACAGACTTAAGTCTGTTGGGTTACAAAGTTAAGTCTGTTAGTGTATTTTTTCATAGTTAAGTCTGGTCATTCATTGTTAAGTCTGGTAGAGTAATTCATAGTTAAGTCTGTTTGACTTAAGTCATTAAGTCTGTTTATGAAAGTTAGGAAAGTTTGTTAGATATAAGTTAGGAAAGGATACGTAGTTATCTTTAGAGAAGATACGTATATCCTTCTACACGTTTTGTATCTAGGGTTTCCTTAGTGTATAAAAAGAACCCTAGGCATTAGTTTTTGATAACGACGAAGATTGTACTTATATTGATTAAAAGAATTAATATACGAAGTTAGTTATAGTTATTATGTTCTTCATTGTTAGTGTTAAGATTCCGCATTAGCATTAACAATTCGTGTTAGAGTTTCTCACTTAGATTGATTTGAATCTATTCAATTTGTCTAACAAGTAACAAGGCTACTTGGATCCATAACGTGTGGACCTACATACGTAACAGTCCAAAACGCAACAAGTACTTACTATGGAAACCGTAGGGGGGGGGGTGGGTGAATACGTTTCCATTTAAAAACTTAAACACTTTTTGGTATCAAACACCCGATCAAGTGTGACGTAATATGAAAAGTGTCAACTATGGTCATATAACATCTAGAGATGAATATAGTAAACTACAACACAAGCACAATAAAACCATGGCACATACTTAATCAACATAACATAAGTAACTAGCCACACAAACATAAAAGCAATGCAAATATAAACATAAAGCGATAAAGAATGAAATGAAAGTAAAGAGATAAGTAAGAAGGTGCAAACCGGACACGGTGATTTATAGTGGTTCGGTCACGAAGCTCCTCTTCGCCCTACTCCACTCCCTGAGTGTTGAAGAATCTTTTAACCCCATCTAGGAACAAAAACAATGATTACACACGCAGTGGATAAACACAAGACAATCATTATCATTAAACAACGTTGTAATATAGTGAAACGCGTTTCTTTATTTAACACTAATAAAAACTAACAACTACTACAAACTTGTACAATTACACGTTTGCTACTCGACTCTCATTGAGAGTTCTACATCTTTTCTATGATACTAACATACTGCCGCCTATACCCTTTATAAATAGGGTTTACACAGAAAACCTAACCTTCTCAAGAAGCTAACTAATATTACATTCAATCCCTGTAGTTTTGTAAATATCAAATTATAATTCCCAACAATCTTCCCCTATTTGATATTACAAAACTATCTCCATGAAACAATGCTAAAAGCTTCCTTGAGAACATGTCACCACACATAACAAGCTGCAAATCAATTAGTACCAAACCAATTGCCTCCAATTCACCATGTGCAAATGATGACGAATTTAATCCGCGCTGCTCACTTGCAGATCTTAATCAGCTGCCTCCAATTCACATGAAAATGACGATAGAATTTAATCTGCGCTGCACACTTGCAGATCTGAATAATTCACCACGTACAAATGCCGAAAAATCAAACGACCATCTTCCCCTTTTTGTAATCATCCAATAGGGGTCCTATCTTCATGCAACTTGAATCGAAATGCTTCCCCTTAAGTGGTGCATGTAGATGGTTAAGTATTGTTGAACGATAAGCTTCCCCTTAAAAATATACTAACCATCTGCTTGAATCATGAACTCAGTAGCATAGATCATTTCTTCCTTCAGTGCGAAAAAGACATCATGTAATAAAATGTCTTTGGATAATTCTTGTAGTCAATATATGCATGGCGATCACATGCAATGGCCGATAGTCTCAGTGAGCTCAGACGGATCAACCAGAAACCACTCAATGCTTATGATTATTCTTTTTCCTCAATAATCATATCATGAACTGTATGGTATCATATGCCCCCCAAAATATTTGTAAATGAGCGTGTAACTTTTCCAATCAAGAATTATATCATGAACTGAATCTCCAAAACGAACCATACACATCATCATTGATCAAGATCCAAAACTGCTCCAGCAGTACAAACTTCCAAATGAGCAGTATAAACTTCCTGAGCGAGCAGTATTAACCGAAAACCAAGAGCAGTATTAACATATTCCAAGAGCAGACTTAACTTTGTGAGAGCAGAATTAACTGAGAGTGACCAGAATTAACCACTACTGAGAACAGACTTAATCACCGCTGCCACCAGAATTAATATTGAACACAGCAGTAGCATTAATAATTTCGTCAAACCTAAAAATTTTGTCCCACATTCGATTCAATCCCATATAATAATCCACATGCGACAAGAAAATCAGCAGCTAGCATTCGACTGATTAAAATCAGTCAACCGGTCCCACATACTGAATTACCCCACGCTTACTACGTTTAATTATCCCACGTTGAATCACAAGCCAAAACAGTAAGCGACAAATTACACTACCAATTAATTCAATCAGAATAATAGAGTGCCCCACATATCATATTCACCCAATTCACTTCGTATAATACCACAAAATCAATGTATCAATTCATCACTAGCCTCACGACAAACAGTGTTAATTAACATGCAATAAACGCCAGATCCACTGATCACTACCGTTAACTTTGAATTGAAAGTAGCTAGCGACAAATCAATAATATAATATTCCACCAATCGACCCAATAATAATCGACCACCGACCAATCAATTTTCATCATATCAGTACGAGGTTTTAATTGAAAGATCGATACCCTTAAAAATAAAAACCAATTATACCTTTACCAGATCTGCTCCTTTTTCCTTCGAATCTGCTCCATCTCCAACCTTGTAGATCCTAGATATCGAGAGCCACCCGCTCTGATACCACTTGTTGAAGAATCTTTTAACCCCATCTAGGAACAATAACAATGATTACACACGCAGCGGATAAACACAAAACAATCATTATCATTGAACAAGGTTGTAATTTAGTGAAACGCGTTTTTTTATTCAACACTAATAAAAACTAACAACTACTACAAACGTGTACAATTACACGTTTGCTACCCGACTCTCATTGAGAGTTCTACATCTTTTCTATGATACTAACATACTGCCACCTATACCCTTTATAAATAGGGTTTATGTTGGGAATAAAATGATCAAAGTCAAAGAGCCTGCCAAGTCGATGAAGAGCCTGCTAGTTGATTTTGTTATGTACGAAGATGTTCTACCAGTACCTTCTGGGTAGAAGGTACTGCTAGCTAATGAAGAGCCTGCCAAGCTTATGTCAAGTCGATTAGATATTTTGTAATAGATATTTAGTTGAATTATTAGTCTTTGTACATTGTTATACGTTATGTAGAAGTAGAATAGTCTTCTGTGGTGACAGAAGAATATATCAGAGTGTACATGGGTAGTTGTATTTAATTGTAGGCGCCAATATAGTCAAAGTATAGTATTATATTCATCTACTTGACAACATGTAATAAGATATCCTTATCTTATAAAAGGATATCTTAGTCACTTCTTCATGCATGCATCTTTTACAACAATAACCACGAACCAAACTATCTCTCAAGTAACTTAGTTACTTCGAATCACAAATCCTTTTTGACAATCATAGATTCAAGATTACTTTGTAATCCCGGTGATACTTAGATCATCCGTATTATTTCATCAATAATATTGAATCGTTTTGTATTAACCAAAGTTGTGTTCTTTGTTCATTGCATTCACTCATTTACTCAAACTCACCACCTTGTGTTCTTTTAAAGTGTGTTGTAGTAGATTCCGCATGCTAAACACACTCAATACATAAATATCTCTCAAACACATTACTAAGATTCATATCCCAAGTTTTTGAACTTCAAGAACATTAAACAAAAGCGTTCCACAAGTGGTATCAGAGCTAGGTTTGATATTTACTAATTTAAAAGAAAAATGGATGTTGAACATATTCAAACCAATGTTGCAGCTAAACTTCCATTACTCAAGCAAAACGAGTTTGAAATGTGGAGACTAAGGGTTGAACAATACTTTCAAGTGCAGGACTATGCACTTTGGGAGATCATTGAACAAGGCAATTCCTTCAAACCCCAAATCACCACTACAACAGTAAATGATGCTCTTGTAACAAGAATACAAGATCAACCATCAAATGCAGATGAAAAAGTTCAGAAGAGGAATGATCTAAAGGCAAGGAGTATGTTACTGATGACTATTCCAAATGATCAACTTCTGATCTTCAACAAATACAAAGATGCCAAAACCCTTTTTGAAGCAATTGTGGCTAGGTTTGGTGGTAATGATGCTACCAAGAAAACACAGAAAACCCTTCTCAAACAACAATTTGAGAACTTCACAGCCACAACCAATGAGTCTTTGGACAGTATGTTCAATAGACTTCAGAAGCTTGCAAGTCAGTTAGCCATCCATGAAGTGATGATAACTCAAGAAGACCTAAACTCTAAATTTCTTAGAAGTTTACCTTCAGAATGGTCTATGCATGTCATTGTATGGAAGAACAAGTCAGATATTGACCAGATGAGTCTCAATGATCTCTACAACAATTTCAAAATAGTAGAGCATGAAGTAAAGAAGACTACTGGGTCAAGTTCTGGAAATATGGCTTTTGTTTCATCCCCAAGCATGTCAAAGGTTGATAATGAAGAACAAGGTAGCAGAGAAGAAGGTACTGCTAATACAACCTTTGGTACTGCTAGTACTTCTGGTAGTACCAAATCCATATTAGATGAAACAATTGGGTGTGCTTTTCTTACATCTCAGCACAATGGGTCTGTATTATCATTTGAAGACCTTCAAGAGATTCATCCTGATGATCTTGAAGAAATGGACATAAAGTGGCAACTTTCACTTTTAAGCATTAGAGCCAAGAAGTTGATGATGAGGACTGGCAAGAAGATTCTGATAGATGGAAATGAGCCTGCTGGCTATGATAAGTCAAAGGTGGAGTGTTACAACTGCCACATGAAAGGTCACTACTCTAGAGAGTGTAGAAGACCTAAGAAGCAGGATGACAAGGGTAGAGGGTTTGACAACAGAAATAAAGGAAGCTTTGAGAAGAAAGGAAGCTTTGAAAGCAAGAGTAAGGTTGTTGAAGTTGCAGAGCCAAAAGCAATGGTTGCTATTGATGGCATGGGTTTTGATTGGAGTTTCATGGGTGAAGATGAGTCAACTTCTGATGAATTGGCTTTGATGGCATTCTCCACCCCTGAGGTACAAATTATCAAATGTTCTAATAATTGTGAATCTCTTAAAGAATTAGAAATCATAAGTAAAGCTTATGATACAGAAGTATTAGAACATAGAAAAACCCAACAAACCTTATTTAACCATCAGTGTGGTATGTCCAAGCTAGAAAAACAAATCATTCACTATAGAGAAAATGAACTCACATTTTCTGATGCTAAAGGTGCTCTTAATAGACAAATATATTTGAAAGATACTGAAATAGAAATGTTAAGGACTGAATGCACTAAAGTGACATTAGCTAGAGACAATATTCAACTGACTGTTACTAAATTAGAAAATGCTTCTGAGTGTACTAAGAGCATAGTAGAGAATCAGTTGAATAAGAAAATAAAATCAGGGATAGGATATAATGAATGTCCACCTCCTTATAGAGGAATTCCATGTCCCCAGGGTAGTGATCTTGCTGTATCAGGTTTACATGAATTTGTTAACAAACCATTAGATAAACCTGTAGTGATAAGTGAACCTTCTGAGAGTGCTAAGAATGTTCCACTCTCTAAGGTGCTCACTGATAAGAGACCAGATGTCCTAATTATTGAGGATTGGGTATCTGATGATGATGAAGATCAGACTATTCCTATCAAAGGAATCAAAGTAGGACCAACCAGTCCTAAGAAAGTCGAAGTTAAAGCTAAGGCCAAAACTGTTTTGAAGACAGTTGAAAGTTGTAAAAATTGTAATAACAAACCTAGGGGAAGCCAAAGAAATTGGAACAACCTAAAGTCACAACAACTAGGTGATGACTTTGTTATGTTTAATAAGGCTTGTTATTATTGTGGTAGCTTTAATCATCTTCATGCTTATTGTAATAAATGGGTTTCTGGGAGTAAATCAAAAGCTAAAACAAATGTTACTCACCCCAGAAAAAGTTTTGTTAAGTCTAACACCACAAATGTTAAACATACTGTTAGACAACATAAGCCTGTTATTACAAAACCAACTGAAAAGGGTACAAGAAACACTTTCAAAAGTGTACCAAAAGTTGAGAAAAATCCTATTCAAAAGATAAATGTGGTCAAAACAAAAGTTTGGAGTCCAAAAACCAAAGGTCCTGCTAGACCAAAAGGTCCTGCTAGACCACATGGTACTGCCAAAGTTGGTATTGCCAAAATTGGTACTGATAGACCAAAGACCACACAATGGATTAGAAGGGAAAGTGCTGTTAAGTCCTCAGCATGTTGGATTTGGAAACCAATCCAATCAAATGGTGCATCAACAATCCTGAAAAGGTTTGACTTCATTGATGCAAGAGGCAAACCCAAGTCTGTCATGGCTTGGGTACCCCAAGGAAACTAATATGTTTATTTATGTGCAGGAACATTCAACTGATTTTGAAGATCAAGGATATGTTGATAGTGGGTGTTCAAGGCACATGACAGGCAACATGTCATTCCTCTCAGATTTCAAAACATTTGATGGAGGATATGTTACCTTTGGGGGTGGAATAAAAGGAAAGATCACTGGTAAAGGTACTATCAAAACCAGTAAAATAGATTTTGAAAATGTGTATTTTGTGAAAGAACTTCAGTTTAATCTTCTTAGTGTCTCACAAATGTGTGACAAAAAGAACAATGTTCTATTTACTGACAATGGATGTATGGTTCTTTCTTCTGATTTTAAGATGCCTGATGAGAGTCAGATACTTCTTAAAATTCCAAAAAGGAACAATATGTATAGTGTCAATTTAAAGAACATTGATCCCAAGGAAGGTTTAACTTGTTTGGTAGCAAAAGCCTCATTGGATGAATCTATGTTTTGGCATAGAAGGCTTGGTCATGTAAACTTTAAAACAATCAACACTATTGCAAAATATGATTTAGTAAGAGGTTTACCCAACAAGATTTTCCAAAACGACCAAACTTGTGTTGACTGTCTAAAAGGCAAACAACATAGAGCTTCTTGTAAGCCCAAGACCCAAAACTCTATTACTCAGGCTTTACATATGCTTCATATGGATCTCTTTGGTCCTACTAATGTGTGCAGCTTGAATGGAAAGAAATATTGTCTGGTTGTTACTGATGACTATAGCAGATTTTCATGGGTTTTCTTCTTAAGATCTAAACATGAAACTAGTGAGATACTTAAAACCTATATCACTGAGGTAGAAAACCAATCTGATAAGAAAGTCAAAATCATCAGGTGTGACAATGGGACAGAGTTCAAGAATAGAGTTATGGATGACTTTTGCAAGGAAAAAGGCATAAAAAGAGAGTTTAGTGTAGCTAGAACACCTCAACAAAATGGAGTAGCAGAAAGGAAGAATAGAACACTTATAGAGGCTGCTAGAACTATGTTAGTAGACTCTAAGTTGCCTATTTCATTTTGGGCTGAAGCAGTTGGTACTGCTTGTTATGTACAAAACAGGGTTCTTGTGACAAAACCACATAGAAAAACACCTTATGAACTTTTCTTTGGTAGAAAACCATCTTTAAGTTTTATGAGACCTTTTGGTTGTCAAGTCACTATTCTCAATACCAAAGATCATTTAGGCAAATTTGATGGAAAAGCAGATGTTGGCTTTTTGATAGGGTATTCCTTGCAGAGTAAGGCCTATAGAGTGTTTAACACTTGCACTAGGCTAGTAGAAGAAAATCTTCACATAGAGTTTCAAGAGAAACTAGCAAATGTGAAAGGAGTTGGACCAGATTGGATGTTTGATGTTGATAGGCTTTCAGAATCTATGAATTATGTGCCTGTTACAGGTACAAATGCTAATGAAAATGCAGGTTCTGAAGACAATGTTGATTCTCCTAAAAATCAAGATTACATCTGGATGCCAATTTGGAAAAGTATGGATCTATCTTCAAGTGAAGAAGGACCTTCAGACACAACAATTGAAGGCAATGAAGAAGATCAAGGAACTCAGAATCAAGAGAATCAAGAAAGTGGTGCTAATGACAATGGTACTGCCAGTTCTTCAGATGGTCCTGCTAGTACAAGTATTGGTACTGCTGAGCCATTGAATGTTCAAATAGATGATTCTTTTCAAGAAGAAGTTGGGATTAGCAATCTTCCAACTACATATGAAGTTCCTAAAACACCAAACACTAGAATTCTCAAAGATCACTCATCTGATGATGTGATTGGTAGCATGACTTCTGGTGTTAGAACAAGATCTCAAGTTGGTTTATCTCAAGTCTTATCCTCAAATGAAGAAGGGTTAATCTCCTCTATGTATGAAGAAAAGAATAATGATAATTCCAATATATGCCTGTTTTCATGTTTTCTATCTCAGGCTGAACCCAAAAACATAAACAAAGCTTTAGATGATGCAAGTTGGGTGGAAGCTATGCAAGAAGAGCTTCTCCAATTCAAGATTCAGAAGGTTTGGATATTGGTTGATTTGCCAAGAGGTCATAGGGCAATTGGAACCAAATGGGTGTTCAGAAACAAGAAAGATGAAAGGGGTATAGTGATCAGAAACAAGGCTAGATTGGTAGCACAAGGATATACTCAAGAGGAAGGGGTAGATTATGAAGAAGTGTTTGCTCCAGTTGCAAGACTTGAAGCAATTAGGCTTTTCTTAGCCTATGCTTCATTCATAGGCTTCACTGTCTATCAAATGGATGTTAAGAGTGCATTTTTGTATGGTGAAATTGAAGAACCAGTTTATGTATCTCAACCTCCAGGCTTCATTGATGCTGAGTATCCAGATAAAGTTTACAAAGTTACCAAGGCTTTGTATGGTCTACACCAAGCTCCAAGGGCATGGTATGAAACATTGGCTTGTTTTCTACTAGAAAGTGGATTCCAAAGAGGCAGGATTGATCCAACTTTGTTCATCAAAAGGACAAAGAAAGACATCTTGTTAGTGCAGATTTATGTTGATGACATAATCTTTGGATCAACAAACCAAGACTTGTGTGTAGAATTTGAAAAACTTATGCACAGTAAGTTTGAAATGAGTTCCATGGGGGAACTTACTTTCTTTTTAGGTCTCCAAGTGAAACAAACAAAAGAAGGCATATTTATCAGCCAAGATAAATATGTAGCTGAGATCTTAAGAAATTTAATTTTGCTGATTCTAAGGTTGCAAGTACACCAATGGATCCAGACAAAGGGCTACTCAAGGATGCTGAAGGAGAAGATATGGATTTGCACAATTATAGATCTATGATTGGGTCCTTGATGTATCTTACATCATCAAGACCAGATATCATGTTCTCAGTATGTGTATGTGCAAGGTTTCAAATACATCCCAAGATCTCTCATCTCACAGCAGTCAAAAGAATCTTTAGATATCTTAAGGGTCAACCTAGGTTGGGTCTTTGGTATCCAAGGGAATCATCTTTTGAATTGATGGCTTATTCGGATAGTGACTATGCTGGTGCAACACTAGACAGAAAATCCACAACTGGTGGATGTCAATTTCTTGGTTGCAGACTAATCTCTTGGCAATGCAAGAAACAAACAATGGTGGCCAATTCTACAACTGAAGCAGAATATGTTGCTGGTGCAAGTTGTTGTGGGCAAGTTCTTTGGATCCAAAATCAATTGCTTGACTATGGGTACAATTTTCTTAACACCATTATTTATATTGACAATAGCAGTACTATTTGTATCATTAAAAACCCAGTTCAACACTCAAAAACAAAACATATTGAAATCAGACACCATTTCATAAGGGATTGCAATGAGAAGAGGTTAATTCAAGTAGTTAAAATTGATTCTGAAAAGAATTATGCAGACCTTCTCACCAAAGCTTTTGATTTAGGTAGATTCAAATATCTTGTAGGAGGTATTGGAATGATAAATCTTTGAAAAACATGTGTTTTTGTTTCATAAAAATTAACTGGTATTGGATTTTAAACATGGTACTGCTAGTTAGTCAAAAGGTCCTGTTAGTTCATAATTGGTCCTGCTGATACAAAATTGCTATGTTTTGTTCATATAAATGCTTGAATGTTTACAATTATATAGATCAAGTGTTCTACACTTTGTTCTTTTGGTTTGCAACTAACATATTTCAGGTTGATAACAAAACAAGAGTTCTTTCAAACAAAAGGGGCAACAAAAGTTATATTCATCTCAGGAGAAATAACAATCTCAGGGGAGGAATTAATAGCCCAAAATGGAAGAAAGACCAATTTATGAAAGAAAAGACAAGAGCATACAAGATGATGCAGAGTTGAAATAGAGAGAATTAGCTCATATATCTAGAAGGGATGAAGCATTTCTCAAAGGAGAAAGTTCTATCTAGATCAAACTAAGAAAGGTTTCAACTCAAAGGCATGACATTAGATGATTTCACTTGTTGAACTAATCATCCAAGATACACAGCATCATTGCCTGATTTAAATTTCCTCCATCCAAGGAAATTGCACCATCTTTTGGGCCATCATGGCTTTTGGTATTCAGCTCACCAAGTTTTCACAAACTTAAGAGTTGGCTAGTCCTTAAGCAAACGGCTTTTGGTAAAGACAAATCAAATCCGTTGATGGTTGATAGTTTACCAAAAACTATATGGTTGTTAACTGACCATACTTAATTGTAAATAGTTAGCTAGTCCTTAAGCAAACGGCTTTTGGTAAAGACAACTCAAATCCGTTGATAGCTGGTAGTTTGCTAAAAACTATAAAGGATTTTTATAAAACTTTCAAAGGTACTGGTAGTTCAAAATTGGTACTGCTAGTATAAAAAGGTACTGCTAAATAGCCGTTGAGCCTGTCAGAAAAAGTTTTAGCCATTAGGCCTGGTAGTTAAAATTAGCCGTTGGGGTAGTTATGTAATTCACTGATGATTATATTATATTATATTTTACATATAAAAGATCTTTTTAACCGCCTTTTCATTTACTTATTTTAATCTTTCTTATTGTCGGTTAAAAGTAATTCTCTCATATCTTCTTTCATCAGTCACTATCATAATTCACATACACCTTTCATCTTCTACCAGTACTACCAACAAATCCCACCAACATATTAAAAATTTTCATTATGGCTTCCACAGTTGTTCTAGATTTTGTCCAACGTCACAATCAGTTAGCATTTTTGGAAAAGTCAGAGGATAATGCCTCATTTCATCAAGTAGTGGACTTTTTAAACAACTCCTACATCAGGTTTGCTTTGCTAGTCAATCCCACTATTTATGAAAATCAAATTTTACAATTTTGGCAATCTGCTAAAATTAAAACTTCTGAAAATGGGGAACAAAGAATAAAAGCCAAAGTAGATGGTAAACATTTGACTCTTACTGAGTCATCCTTAAGAAGGCATCTTCATTTGGATGATTCTGATGGTATTAGTCAGTTACCAGATACTGAAATTTTTGAAAATTTAACAAGAATGGGGTATCATGCTGAGTCCAACAAACTCACTTTTCTGAAAAAGCATCTTACTCCACAATGGAGATTTTTGATTCACACAATCCTTCACTGTTTGAGCCAGAAGAAAACCTCTTGGGAGCAATTTAGTGGCAACATGGCCTCTGCTCTCATTTGCTTAGCAACAAACAGAAAATACAACTTTTCTAAATATATTTTTGAAGGATTGATAAACAATGTGAAAAGTAAAACAAAGTTTTTGATGTATCCAAGATTTATTGGTTGCATCATTGGAAAATTACAACATGTGTTGCTTCCCACAGACTCGGTTTATGAAACACCAAAACTTTCTCACAAAGTATTTTCAAATATGAGAATTGGTTTTAGAGGAGAGGAAGTTCCACTTTTTGATGAAATGGTACCACAACATCCAGAAGAACCCACACCATCTGCTGATACACCATCATCTAGTTCTTCACATGGTTTCATTTCACAAACACATCAAAAATCACCAACACCATCTCCAGTACCATCAGCAACACCACCACCATCCCCACATCATATATCACAAACCCAATCACCTCAGACAATGCAGGAGTTAAAAGACAAGGTGAAGTTCTTAGAGAATGCTCTTAAAAGTCAAAATGAAAGGTTTTCTCAGATCAACATCAAATTGGTCAAAAGGGTTAAGAGATTGGAGGGTGAAGTGAAGAAGTTAAAAGGTAAAAAGTCTGCAAAGGTTGTTTTATCTAGTTCTTCACAGTCAGATGCTGATAGGATAGATCACTCTTCCAAAAAGGGGAGGAAGGATAGGTCTGAAGATGAGGAAGAAGAGGAGGAACAGGCTAAATTTGAATTCCATGATGGAACTCAAGTTTATGATGAAGAGCCTGTTGGAGCAGGGCAAGAGCCTGTTGGAGCAGGGCAAGAGCCTGCTAGGCCAGAAGAAGAGTCTGCTAGGAGAGAAAGGCTATTGGCTATGGGGTATAAAGGGTCTGCTGAGAAAGTGTACAAGAGAAAGAGGGTTTTAATTGCTGATGAGCAATCTTCTGCTCCATCACAAGATTCACCTCCAAAGGATAAGGGCAAAGGTATTCTGATTGAAGATGAGCCAAAGTCCAAGAAGTTGAAAAGAACTCAGCAAATTCAGATGGCTTTAGGAGAAGAAGAGGCCAAGAGGGTTCATGAAGAAGAGCTAAAAGCACTTGAAGCTTCAAGAATGCTTGAAGAAATGAAAGAGCAGAAAGATGCTGAAGATGCTGCTCAAGCTCTTATTGATTCTCAAGCTGCACAAATATTTGATGCACAACTACAATGGATTATCTCTATTGATCCAATTGTAAGAGGTCAAGCCTCTGTGTATATGGATGATGAGTCTCTCAGTGTAGAAGAAAAGACAGCCAAGCTTGAAGAATTCATCACCAAAAAGTATAGAGAAGAAGCCTTAAATGATGTATTTCAGCAGATCATGCAGTATAAGGAGAAAGGGTTTAAATTGCCACATGATCAGAAAGAGCAGATGAAGTTCTTCAAGTTATATCTGAAAAGGTCAGCAAATTGGAAGGATCATCAACTCAAAAGAAAATCATTTGAAGAGTTGCAGCATCTATACATTGAAGCATACAAAAAGAACCACTGCACTCCTCCTGAACACACACAAGAAAGGTCTTCAAAGAAGAAGGAAGATGCTCAGATGAAAGAAGTAGCAAAATTGGACACAGAGCAAGTAAGTAAAATGTTGATAACTTTACCTACTATCATACATGCTGATCCAATTAGGTCTAGACACCCTATAATTGATTGGGAAATACACCATGATAGATTTGGTAAGTCATGGAAAGTATCAAGGGTTGGGGGACAGTCTGCTATCTTCAAGAATTTTGAAAATTTAGTTAGAGCATCTGATAGAGCAGATTTGGAAGAATTGTGGAATCTAGTGCAGATTAGGCTAGCCACAAATTCTAGCAATGATGTTAAGGAACAGGAATTATGGGTTGAATTCAATAGGATGTTTGATCCTGATCCCAAAGATGATTATTGGAAGTTTCCATATTATGATCCATCTACAACCTGGGAATTCCTAAGTCATTGCAGTGTTCATCATTTGTACACATCAAGTGGGATTGAACTCTTTATGCTGGCTGAGAAAGAGTATCCACTTAGTTATGAAGTGCTCTCAACTATGATCTCCAAGAGGTTAAGGTGTGACAAAGATGATGAAAACTCAGAAATTGTTCAAAGTTTGCTAAGGAGCATATTTGAACAATGTGAAAGAAAAAGGAAGGATAGAAAGTAAGGGTTTTTGGAAGAGTTCTCAAATCCTCAAGGTATGTATTTTATTCATCAGAAACTTGTGTATTTTAATGGAAATAACAAGTTTAGGGGAGGATTGTTGGGAATAAAATGATCAAAGTCAGAGAGCCTGCCAAGTCGATGAAGAGCCTGCTAGTTGATTTTGTTATGTACGAAGATGTTCTACCAGTACCTTCTGGGTAGAAGGTACTGCTAGCTAATGAAGAGCCTGCCAAGCTTATGTCAAGTCGATTAGATATTTTGTAATAGATATTTAGTTGAATTATTAGTCTTTGTACATTGTTATACGTTATGTAGAAGTAGAATAGTCTTCTGTGGTGACAGAAGAATATATCAGAGTGTACATGGGTAGTTGTATTTAATTGTAGGCGCCAATATAGTCAAAGTATAGTATTATATTCATCTACTTGACAACATGTAATAAGATATCCTTATCTTATAAAAGGATATCTTAGTCACTTCTTCATGCATGCATCTTTTACAACAATAACCACGAACCAAACTATCTCTCAAGTAACTTAGTTACTTCGAATCACAAATCCTTTTTGACAATCATAGATTCAAGATTACTTTGTAATCCCGGTGATACTTAGATCATCCGTATTATTTCATCAATAATATTGAATCGTTTTGTATTAACCAAAGTTGTGTTCTTTGTTCATTGCATTCACTCATTTACTCAAACTCACCACCTTGTGTTCTTTTAAAGTGTGTTGTAGTAGATTCCGCATGCTAAACACACTCAATACATAAATATCTCTCAAACACATTACTAAGATTCATATCCCAAGTGTTTGAACTTCAAGAACATTAAACAAAAGCGTTCCACAGTTTACACAGAAAACCTAACTTTCTCAAGAAGCTAACTAATATTACATTCAGTCCCTGTAGTTTTGTAAATATCAAATTATAATTCCCAACATCGAGTACCCAACTCGAGAGTTACTTCACTAATCAACAAGCTCCCTTCAGGCGGAGAACACCGTACACGTCGCTTATCCTATTTCCAACATCAAGCTAGATGTCGAGTGATAATCTTAGCTAGCACCAATCTACCACGATCTACCCGATCTACCCTTGATCCACATGATCAATACACAAGCCCAATGGCTTCAAGAGATCTCCAAGATCTCAACAAGATCACAATGATCTACTCCCACTTGACTCGATCTACCCAATCTACCCTTGATCTTCTTGATCAATCACACAAGCCCACAAGCTTTAAGTGATCTCCAAGATCTCGACAAGATCACAATGATCAACTCCCACTTGACTTAATCTACCCTATCTACCTTTGATCAACTTGATCAACACACTAGCCCAATGGCTACTAGAGATATTCAATATCTCTATAAGATCACAATGATCTTCCTTCACAAACTCTCAAAAGAAAAATGATCTTGATGTATGCTATGATACAATCAAGAGTGTAACAAATGTTACAAGTGCTTCTACCTACAACTACAACACTTTGTATCTACTTGGATACCTTGTGTTCTTTTCTTGCACTTGAAGAGGAATGACAACACTTTGTATCTACTTGGATACCTTGTGTTCCTCTTTTGCACATGAAGAGGAATGAAGAGGATCTCTTGGTGGGATGAAAGGATCACTCTTAAATAATCTAAGACTCTCTAAATGATCAAAGAAAGTGTTCTAAGTGAGGGGGATTATACCAGAGAAAACTCACTGGAAAAATCAAGTTGGAAGTGTAAAATGGTCCACTATTTATAGGCAAGGGGAAAACTAGCCGTTACAGAGGCACGGCTCTACTAATTGTCAGACGGCTCCACTAAATTTAGTGGAGCCGTCGGTACTTTAGTTGTACCGTGGACGCTCCTCCGTTTGTTTTTAGTGGGGAATGTTTATTTGGAAATGTTTGGAGCAGTTTTGGGGGGAAAATTGACTGTTGGGATTTTTAAACTTATTTTTCAAAACAAAACATTTCTTTTTAATTCAAAAATAATTTGTAAAATATATTTTTCAAAGAAATGTTTTGTCACATTAAAAATGTGAAATTTAGTGAAAAATGTAATCCTTTGATCATTTGTCAAGTAGTAGATTTGTTTGTCCATACCTTGAGTGATTTACGTCGGGAAGGAAATCTACTGCTTTGTTGAAGCATAATTGAGACGTCGGGAGGTGTTGATGTAAGTATGCATTGATGATTTGTGTTTACAAGTAACTTGCACATTTTACGTTATGTATTACAAGTTAAATGTTTATCATTATTAAAACTGAAGAAATCGTTTAGTTTAAATATCGTAATATTTGCACTAACAATCTCCCCCTTTTTAATGATGACAAATATGTAAACCATAACACATAGTAAAATGTAAAAGTTACCTGTTTACACTCCCTTCTGCCCCTTTTGTCGAATCAAAAAGGTAGTTGCCTTGAGCGCTCCCTTGAATTCACTCCCTACTCCCCCTTATTACATTACTATCCTTTCTCCCCAGAAAGGCGAGCTTGCATCATCCCAGTGAAGCCTTCTATCACCACATGTGAAGTCGACTCCATGCTATGTATTCAAATACTCCCGAGCTCCCGCTAGCTCAATGCTCCCCTATAGTGACTTAATCCCCTTGTTTATTTACCTTAGTATCAAGCGGATCCATGGATCAAATTTTACAAAGGCTTTTCCGACATCAAGGGTTAGCTTCGTGCAACATAATATATAAAAGAATAGGAGCTGTATTATAGGGATAGAATACACATAGCAAGACATGCAAGGGTTAAACTATGTTAACACGTAAGTGTTACAACCCGACCGACAATCTAAGGTGTAATTGTTCAATCAATCACACTAACAAGAACGAGATTCGTTCGTTGATTGACACACAAAATGACTTCTTCCAAGTAGTCATTAGGAAGGCAAGTTCTAACAAACCTTTTGAACAACATAATCATCTGTGGAGGATTATACAAACACTTGGGATGTTTATCTTAATAATGTGTTTGGGATATTTATGAATGAATGTGATGTAGTATGCGGAATCTACTATAACACACTTAAAAGAACACAAAGGTGGTTAATATGTAAACGTGAGTTATAATTGAACAATGAACACAACTTTAGTAACACAAAACGATTCAATATTATTGATGAAAATAATACGGATGATCTAACTATCACCAGGATTACAAAGTAACCTTGAATCTTTGATTGTAAAGGATTTGTGAATTAGTAACTAAGTTACTAGAGAGATGTTGTTGGTTTAGGTTATTAGTTGGGAAAAGCTTAAAAAGATTACTACTAAGGTGGTGACTAAGGGATCCTTTTATAGGATAAGGACCCCTTATTACAAGTTGTCAAGTTGTTGAATATAATAAGATACTTGGACTTTCCTAGCCTACAATTAAATACAACTACCAATGTAACTACTCTATATATTCTTCTGCACAAACATGGAAGACTGAACTACTTCTACATAACGTATTACATTGTACAAAGACTAATAATTCAACAAATATCTACAAACAAATATCTATCAACTTGATCATAATCTTGGCAGGACCTTTATCAACTAGCAGTACCTTCTTACCCAGAAGGTACTGTTAGTACATCTTCAACATCTTCAATATCAACTAGCAGGCTCAATACTTCATCCAGCAGACTCTTTGACTTGAACATTTTATTCCCAACAATCCTCCTCTAAACTTGTTATTTCCTTTAAAATACACAAGTTTCTGATGAATAAAATACATACCTTGAGGATCTGAGGGAACTCTTCCAAAAACCTTTACTCTCTGTTCTTCCTTTTTCTTTCACATTGCTCAAATATGCTCCTCAGCAAGCTTTGAACAACTTCTGATTTTTCTTCATCTTTGTCACATCTTAATCTCTTGGAGATCATAGTTGTAAGAACTTCATAGCTAAGTGGATACTCTTTCTCAGCCAACATAAAGAGTTCAATCCCACTTTGTGTGTAAAGATGATGAATACTGCTAAGGCTTAGAAATTCCCATGTTGTTGAAGGATCATGATATGGAAACTTCCAATGAACATCTTTTGGATTAGGATCATACATCCTATTAAATTCTACCCATAGTTCCTGTTCCTTAACATCAGTACTAGAATTTGTGTCTAGCTTAATTTGAACTAGATTCCACAATTCTTCTAAGTCAGCTCTATCACTTGCTCTAATCAGATTTTCAAAATTCTTGAAGATAGCAGTCTGTCCCCCAACCCTAGTTATTTTCCATGACTTTCTTAATCTATCATGGTGAATTTCCCAATCAATAATAGGGTGTCTAGACCTAATTGGATCAGCATGTATGATTGTTGGCAAAGTAATTAACATTTTACTTACTTGCTCTGAATCCAATTTTGCTTCTTCTTTCTTCTGTTGAGCATCTTTCTTTTTCATTGAAGGCTTTGTATCAGATGGGATCTTGTAGTAAAGAGACTTGTAGGCATTCATATAAAGGAAATGAATTTCTTCAGCAGTTTTCTTCTTCAGTTGGGATTCAGTCCAATTGGCTTGAATCCTTAGAAACTTCTTCATAAAATTCACTTGATCTTTTGGAGTTAAGCCCACCTTGAAGCCTCTTTTCTGACTTTCATGAATCTTTTGAAATATGTCATCCAGACCTGCTTCTCTATACTTTTTGTTGATAAATGTTTCAAGCTCTTCTGTTTTCTCTTCAGTAGAAAGATTCTTGTCATCCATGATTATAGAAGCCTGACCCCTCACAATTGGGTCATTTGCAATAATCCATTGCATCTGTGCATCAAAAGTTTCTTGAGCAGCTTGTGTTTCAAGAAGAGTTTGAGCAGCATCTTTTTGCTCTTGCATTTCTGCAAGTAGTCTTGAAGCTTCAAATGCTTTCTGCACTTCTTCTTCATGAATCCTTTTGGAGACTTCTTCATCTAAAGCCATCTGTACCTGCTCTGATCTCTTCAACTTTTTGGGCTTTGGTTCATCTTCAACCATAATGCTTTTGCCCTTATCTTTTGGAGTTGGTTCTTGAGATGGAGCAGTAGATTGCTCATCAGCAATAAATAACCTCCCTTGAACAAACAAATCCCCTTGAGGCTCTAAGTCCCTCTTTCTTTTGTATACATGATTAGCAGTACCTTTGTAGTCCATAGCCAAAAGCCTCTCAATCCTAGCAGGCTCTTTTGAACTAGCAGGCTCTTGCTCTGCACCAGCAGGCTCTTCATCATAAACCTGAGTTCCTTTATGAAAATTAAATTGAGCCTCCTCTTCTTCTTCAGAACTACCCATCCTCCCCTTTTTGGAAGAGTGACCAAAACCTTCAGCATCTGATCTTGAAGAACTAGATAAAACAATCTTTGAAGATCTTTTACCCTTTAGCTTCTTCACTTCATTCTCCAATTTCTTTACCCTCTTAACTAATTTGATGTTGATCTCAGAAAATTTTGTGTTTTGACTTTTAAGAGCATCTTCTAAGAGCTTCACCTTCTCTTTTAGTTCTTTCACTGTTTGAGGAGATTGGGGTGGTGATACATGATGTGATGGTGTTGGTGGTGTTGCAGATGGTACTGGTGTAGGGATTGGTGATGTAAGATGAGTTGGTGAGATGTAACCAGGTGAAGAACTTGATGATGGTGATTCTGATGATGGTGTTGGTTCTTCAGGATGATGTGGTAACATTTCATCAAAAAGTGGTATTTCTTCCCCATTGAAACCAATTCTCATGTTTGAAAATACTTTGTGAGAAAGTTTTGGTGTTTCATAAAGTGAGTGTGGGGGAAGTAACAAATGTTTTGATTTTGCAATGATGCATGAAATAAATCTTGGATACATCAAAAACTTTGTTTGGCTATCCACATTTTTAGCCAATCCTTCAAAAATATGTTTGGAAAAATTGTATTTTCTGTTTGTAGCCAACCAAATGAGAGCAGAAGCCATATTTCCACTAAATTGCTCCCAAGAGGTTTTCTTTTGGCTCAAACAATGAAGGATTGTATGGATTAAAAATCTCCATTGTGGAGTAAAATGCTTTTTAAGAAATGTGAGTTTTGTAGAATCAGCATTATACCCCATTCTTTCCAAATTTTCAAAAATTTCAGTATCAGGCAATTGACTAATACCATCTGAATCATCCAAATGAAGATGTCTTCTTATGGATGACTCAGTAAGAGTCAATGATTTGCCATCCACTTTGGCTTTTATTCTTTGGTCCCCATTTTCAGAAGTTTTAACTTTAGCTGTTTGCCAAAATTATAAAATTTGAGATTCATAAATAGTAGGATTAACAAGTAAAGCAAACCTGATGTATGACTCATTTAAAAAGTCCACTATTTGATGAAAAGAGGCATTATCCTCAGACTTTTCCAAAAATTCTAACTGATTGTGACGTTTAACAAAAGTTAGAACAACCATGGTGAAAATTAATGAAAATCTTGATTATGATGGTGGGATTTGTTGGTGGTACTGGTAGAAGATGAAAGGAGTGTGTGAATTGTGATAAGGACTGATGAAAGATGTTATGAGAGAATTACTTTTAACCGACAATAAGAAAGATTATAATAAATAAATAAAAAGGCGGTTAAAAAGATCTTTTATATGTGAAATATAATATAATATAACATCAGTAATTTACATAACTACCCCAACGGCTAATTGTAACTACCAGGCCCAACGGCTATAAATTTTTCTGACAGGCTCAAATGGTTATCTAGCAGTACCATTTTACTCTAGCAGTACCAAAATTTGAACTACCAGTACCTTTTGAAAGTAAATTTTACTTGGCAGTCTCTTTGAAGTTTTAGCAAAAATCCCTTATAGTTTTTAGCAAACTATCAGCTATCAACGGATTTGATTTGTCTTTTACCAAAAGCCGTTTGCTTATGGACTAGTTAACTATTTACTGATAAGTATGGTTAGTTAAATACCATATAGTTTTTGGTAAACTATCAACCATCAACGGATTTGATTTGTCTTTACCAAAAGCCGTATGCTTATGGACTAGTTAACTATTTACTAATAAGTATGGTTAGTTAAATACCATATAGTTTTTGGTAAACTATCAACCATCAACGGATTTGATGTGTCTTTACCAAAAGCCGTTTGCTTATGGACTAGCCAACTCTTAAGTTTATAAAACTTGGTGAGCTGAATACCAATTCCATATTGACCTGAAAGATGGTGCAATTTCCTTGGATTGAGGAAATATAAGAGGCAATGATGCTGTGTATCTTGGATGCTTGGTTCAACAAGTGAAATCATCTATTAGCATGCCATTGCATTGAAACTTTCCTTAGTTTGATCTAGATAGAACTTTCTCCTTTAGGAATGTTTCATCCCTTCTGAATATTTGATCTATTCTTATCATTTTCAAACTCTACATCATCTTGTATGCTCTTGTCTTTTTCTTTCATAAATTGGTTTCTCTTCCATTCTGGGCTATTATTTCCTCCCCTGAGATTATTACCTCCCCTGAGATGTAAATAACTTTTATTTCCCCTTTTTGTTTGGAAGATCTCTTGTTTTGTTATCAACCTGAAATTTGTTAGTTGCAAACCAAAAGAACAAAGTGCAAAGCACTTGATCTATAGCATTTGTAAATATTTAAGCAACAATATGAACAAAACATAGCAAAATTTATACTAGCAGGACCAATTATGAACTGACAGTACCTTTTGACTAACTAGCAGTACCATGTTTAAAACCCAATACCAGATATTTTATGTACAAAAACACATGTTTTTCAAAGATTAATCATTTCAATACCTCCTACAAGGTATTTGAATCTACCTAAATCAAAAGCTTTGGTGAGAAGGTCTGCATAATTCTTTTCAGAATCAATTTTAACAACTTGAATTAACCTTTTCTCATTGCAATCCCTTATGAAATGGTGTCTAATTTCAATGTGTTTTGTTTTTGAATGTTGAACTGGATTTTTAATGATACATATAGTACTGCTATTGTCAATGTAAATAATGGTGTTAAGAAAATTGTACCCATAGTCAAGCATTTGATTTTGGATCCAAAGAACTTGTCCACAACAACTTGCACCAGCAACATATTCTGCTTCAGTTGTAGAGTTGGCCACCATTGTTTGTTTCTTGCATTGCCAAGATATGAGTCTGCAACCAAGAAATTGACATCCACCAGTTGTGGATTTTCTGTCTAGAGTTGCACCAGCATAGTCACTATCAGAATAAGCCACCAAATCAAAAGATGATTCCCTTGGATACCAAAGACCCAACCTAGGTTGACCCTTGAGATATCTAAAGATTCTTTTGACTGCTGTGAGATGAGAAACTTTGGGATGTACTTGAAACCTTGCACATACACATACTGAGAACATGATATCTGGTCTTGATGATGTAAGATACATCAAGGACCCAATCATTGATCTATAATTATGCAAATCCACATCTTCACCCTCAGCATCTTTTAGTAAACTTTTTTCTGCATCCATTGGTGTACTTGCAACTTTAGAATCAGCAAATTGAAATTTCCTTAGGATCTCTGCTACATACTTATCTTGGCTGATAAATATGCCTTCTTTTGATTGTTTTACTTGGAGACCCAGAAAGAAAGTAAGTTCCCCCATGGAACTCATTTCAAACTTACTATGCATAAGTTTTTCAAATTCTACACACAAGTCTTGGTTTGTAGATCCAAAGATAATGGCATCAACATAAATTTGCACCAGCAAGATGTCTTTCTTAGTTCTTTTGATGAACAAAGTTGGATCAATCTTGCCTCTTTGGAATCCATTTTCTAATAAATAGCAAGCCAATGTTTCATACCATGCCCTAGGAGCTTGGTGTAGACCATAAAGAGCCTTGGTAACCCTATACACCTTGTCTGGATACTCTGCATCAATGAAGCCTGGAGGTTGAGAAACATACACCTCTTCTTCAATAGTACCATATAAGAAGTCACTTTTAACATCCATTTGGTAAATAGTGAAGCCTATGAAAGAAGCATAGGCCAAGAATAGCCTGATTGCTTCAAGTCTTGCAACTGGAGCAAAAACCTCTTCATAATCTACCCCTTCTTCTTGAGTATACCCTTGGGCCACCAATCTTGCTTTGTTTCTGATCACTATCCCCCTTTCATCTTTCTTGTTTCTGAACACCCATTTGGTTCCAATTGCCCAATGACCTTTTGGCAAATCAACCAATTTCCAAACCTTCTGAAGCTTGAATTGAAGAAGTTCTTCTTGCATTGCTTCAACCCAACTTGCATCATCTAAGGCTTTGTTAATGTTTTTGGGTTCAGCTTGTGAGAGAAAACATGAAAACAGGCATATGTTGCCAACTTCATGATTCTTTTCTTCATAAATAGATGAGATAAACCCTTCTTGGTCTGAAGTCAAGACTTGTGATCTTGTTCTAACACCAGAATCAATGCTACCAATCACATCATCAATGGAGTGATCTTTAAGAATTCTTGTGTTGTATGTTGTAGGAACTTCATAGGTAAATGGAAGATTGCCAATCCCCACTTCTTCTGGTAAGGAATCATCTGTTTGAACATTTAATGGCTCAGCAGTACCAATTTGTGAACTGGCAGTACCATCTGGTGAACTAGCAGTACCATTGTTATTTGCACTACTTTCTTGATTCTCTTGACCTTGAGTTCCATGATCATCTTCAGTACCTTCATTTGTTGTATTTGAAGGTTCTTCATGACTTGAAGATAAATCCAATCCTTTCCAAATTGGCATCCAGATATAATCTTGATCTTTAGGTGTTTCAACATTGTCTTCAAAACCTGCATTATCATTAGTATTTGTACCTGCAACAGGCACATAATTCATAGATTCTGAAAGCCTATCAATGTCAAACATCCAATCTGGCCCAATGCCTTTCACATTTGTTAGTTTCTCTTGAAACTCTATGTGAAGATTTTCTTCCACTAGCCTAGTGCAACTATTATACACTCTATAGGCCTTACTTTGCAAAGAATACCCTATCAAATAGCCTTCATCAGCTTTTCCTTCAAACTTGCCTAAATGATCTTTGGTATTGAGAATAGTGACATGACATCCAAAAGGTCTCATAAAACTTAAAGATGGTGTTCTACCAAAGAAAAGTTCATAAGGAGTCTTTTTATGTGGTTTTATCACAAGAACCCTGTTCTGCACATAACAAGCAGTACCTACTGCTTCAGCCCAAAATGAAATAGGCAACTTAGAGTCTACTAACATTGTTCTAGCAGCCTCTATAAGTGTTCTATTTTTCCTTTCTGCTACTCCATTTTGCTGTGGGGTTCTAGCTACACTAAATTCTCTTTTTATTCCTTTTTCTTTGCAAAAGTCATCCATAACCCTATTCTTGAATTCTGTCCCATTGTCACATCTGATTACTTTTACTTTCTTATCAGCTTGGTTTTCTACCTCAGTTATATAAGACTTAAGAATCTCACTTGTTTCATGCTTAGATCTTAAAAAGAAAACCCAAGAAAATCTGCTGTAATCATCAGTAACTACAAGACAATATCTTTTACCATTCAAGCTACTCACATTAGTAGGACCAAAAAGATCCATATGGAGCATGTATAAAGCCTGAGAAATTGAGGTATGGGTCTTGGGCTTACAAGAAGCTCTATGTTGTTTGCCTTTAAGACAATCAACACAGGTTTGATCATTTTGAAAAATCTTTTTGGGTAAACCTCTAACCAAATCATATTTTGCAATTGTATTGATTGTTTTAAAGTTTACATGACCAAGCCTTCTATGCCAAAGCATAGATTCATCCAATGAGGCTTTTGCTACTAAACAAGTTAGACTCTCCTTAGGATCAATGTTCTTTAAATCAACACTGTACATATTGTTCCTTTTTGGGATTTTAAGAAGGATCTGACTTTCATCAGGCATTTTAAAATCAGAAGAAAGAACCATACATTCATTGTCAGTAAAGAGAACATTGTTCTTTTTGTCACACATTTGTGAGACACTAAGGAGATTAAACTGAAGTTCTTTCACAAAGTACACATTTTCAAAATCTAATTTACTGGTTTTGATTGTACCTTTACCAGTAATCTTTCCTTTGATTCCTCCCCCAAAGGTAACATATCCTCCATCAATTGTTTTGAAGTCTGTGAGGAAAGACATGTTGCCTGTCATGTGCCTTGAACATCCACTATCTACATATCCTTGATCACCAATATCAGATGAATGTTCCTGCACATATATAGACATATTAGTTTCCTTGGGGTACCCAAGCCATGACAGACTTGGGTTTGCCTCTTGCATCAATGTAATCAAAACTTTTTAGAATTGTTGATGCACCTTTTGATTGGAGTGGTTTCCATATCCAACATGCTGAGGACTTAACAGCATTTTCCTTTTTAATCCATTTTGTGGTCTTTGGTCTATCAGTACCAATTTTGGCAGTACCATTTGGTCTAGCAGGACCTTTTGGTTTTGGTCTCCAAATTTGTGTTTTGACCACAAATTTCTTTTGAATAGGACTATTCACAACTTTTGGTGCATATTTGAAAGTGTTTCTTGCACCCTTATCAGTTGGTTTTGAGTTAACAGGCTTATTTTGTCTAACAGTATGTTTAACTTTTGGTGTGTTAGACTTCACAAAACTTTTTCTGGGGTATGTTTCATTTGTTTTAGTCTTTGATTTACTCCCAGAAACCCAGTTGTGACAATAAGCATGAGTATGATTAAAACAACCACAGTAATAACAAGCCTTATTGTACATAACAAAATCATCACCAAGTTGGTGTGACTTAAGATTGTTCCAATTTCTTTGGCTACCTCTAGGTTTGCTATTACATTTAGCACAACATTCAACTGTTTTCAAAACAGCTTTAGCCTTAGTCTTAATCTCTACTCTTTTAGGACTGATTGGTCCTACTTTGTTTCCTATGATTGAAACAGTCTCTTCTTCTTCATCATCAGATATCCAATCTTCAATAATTAGAACATCTGATTTCTTATCAGTGAGCACCTTAGAGAGTGAAGGAATCTTAGCACTCTCAACAGGTTCACTTTTCTCTACAGGTTTAGCTAATGGTTTGTTGATGAATTCATGTAAACCTGATTCTGCAAGATCTAATCCTGGGGGACAAGGAATTCCTCTATAAGGAGGTGGACATGTCTTGTATCCAATCCCTGATTTGATTCTTTTGTTCATCTGATTTTCAACTATGCTTCTAGTACAATCAGAAGCAGTTTCCAAAGTGGTAACTGTTAGTTGAATATTTTCCTTTGCCAAAGTCACTTTAGCACACTCAGTTCTTAACATTTTTATTTCTGCATCTTTCAAAAATATTTTTCTATTAAGAATAGCTTTTGTGTCAGAAAAAGTGAGTTCATTTTCCCTAAAATGGATTATTTGCTTCTCAAGTTTAGCCATACCACACTTATGATTTACTAGGTCTTGATGTGTTTTTCTTTGTTCTAATGTCAGTTCATCATAAAATTTTCTTAAAGTTTCTAATTCTTTAAAAACTTCACAATTATTAGAACATTTGGTAGTTTGTACCTCAGGAGTGGAGAAAGCCATCAAAGCTAATTCATCTGAAGTTGACTCCTCTTCACCCATAAAACTCCAGTCAAAACCCATCCCATCAATAGCAACCATTGCTTTAGGCTCAGTGATTTCCACAGCCTTACTCTTGTTCTCAAAGCTTCCTTTCTTCTCAAATCTTCCCTTGTTCTTGTTCTCAAACCCTCTTCCCTTATCATCCTGCTTCTTTGGTCTTCTACACTCTCTTGAGTAGTGACCCTTCATGTGGCAGTTGTAACACTCCACTTTGGACTTGTCATACCCAGCAGGCTCATTACCATCTATGATAATCTTCTTTCCAGTCCTCATCAGTAACTTCTTAGCCCTTATGCTCAGAAGTGAAAGTTGCCACTTTATGTCCATTTCTTCAAGATCATCATCATTGATCTCTTGAAGATCTTCAAAAGTTAATATGGACCCATTGTGTTGTGATGTCAGGAAGGCACACCCAATTGTTTCATCTAGAATGGTTTTGGTACTGCTAGAAGTACTGGCAGTACCAAAGTTTGTGTTGGCAGTACCTTCTTCTCTGCCATCTTTTTCTTCATCTACAACTCTTGAGGTGCTTGGAGATGATACAAAAGCCATATTTCCTGAGCTTGAACCAGTAGTCTTCTTTACTTCATGCTCTACTATTTTGAAGTTGTTGTAGAGATCATTGAGACTCATCTGATCAATATCTGGTTTGTTTTTCCAGACAATGACATGCATGGACCATTCAGAGGGTAAACTCCTAAGGAATTTGGAGTTTAAGTCTTCTTGAGATACCATTACTTCATGAATGGCTAACTGACTTGAAAGCTTTTGAAGTCTATTGAACATACTGTCCAAAGACTCATTTGTTGTGGCTGTAAAGTTTTCAAACTGATGTTTGAGGAGAGTTTTCTGAGTTTTCTTGGTGGCATCATTTCCACCAAATCTAGCCACAATAGCTTTAAAAAGGGTTTTAGCACATTTGTACTTGTTGAAAATCAAAAGCTGATCATTTGGAATAGTCATGAGAAGCATACTCCTGGCTTTAAGATCATTTCTCTTTTGAATTCTTTCTTCTGCGCTTGTTGGGTTTACTTGCACATGTGTTACAAGTGCATCGTTTACTGTGGAGGTGGTGATTAAGGGTTTGAATGAATTTCCTTCTTCAATGATCTCCCAAAGTGCATAGTCTTGCACTTGAAAGTATTGCTCTACCCTCAGTCTCCACATATCAAACTCATTTTGTTTGAGTAATGGAAGTTTTGCAGCAACATTGGTTTGAATATGTTCAACATCCATTGTTCTTTTAAATTGTAAATATCAGCCTAGCTCTGATACCACTTGTGGAGGATTATACAAACACTTGGGATGTTTATCTTAATAATGTGTTTGGGATATTTATGAATGAATGTGATGTAGTATGCGGAATCTACTATAACACACTTAAAAGAACACAAAGGTGGTTAATATGTAAACGTGAGTTATAATTGAACAATGAACACAACTTTAGTAACACAAAACGATTCAATATTATTGATGAAAATAATACGGATGATCTAACTATCACCAGGATTACAAAGTAACCTTGAATCTTTGATTGTAAAGGATTTGTGAATTAGTAACTAAGTTACTAGAGAGATGTTGTTGGTTCAGGTTATTAGTTGGGAAAAGCTTAAAAAGATTACTACTAAGGTGGTGACTAAGGGATCCTTTTATAGGATAAGGACCCCTTATTACAAGTTGTCAAGTTTTTGAATATAATAAGATACTTGGACTTTTCTAGCCTACAATTAAATACAACTACCAATGTAACTACTCTGTATATTCTTTTGCACAAACATGGAAGACTGAACTACTTCTACATAACGTATTACATTGTACAAAGACTAATAATTCAACAAATATCTACAAAAAAATATCTATCAACTTGATCATAATCTTGGCAGGACCTTTATCAACTAGCAGTACCTTCTTACCCAGAAGGTACTGTTAGTACATCTTCAACATCTTCAATATCAACTAGCAAGCTCAATACTTCATCCAGCAGACTCTTTGACTTGAACATTTTATTCCCAACATCATCTACCTAAGATGATTGGTGCTGGGATGGTTTAGATTAATATATCGTTTGCACTGACAATGAGATGCATGATATATTTCATAAGAAAAAAAAATGTGCATATGATCCTAACAGGTTTGGGGTGGATATCTCTAACGGGGTTGAGGAAATGAAGTTCTAGATTTCTAGTTTGGATGATCCTAGGTGAATGTTAGAGATAATTTGGTGTATGAAGGGTTTCGTGTGATTGTGAGGATTGAAGGTTGGTGATGGAGTTGGCATGGCATAGTCCAATGGAGTTATGGGTGAGAGTGTGTAATCCATTGAGGATGGTATAGTGTTGAGGGAAGGAGATGATGAAGATGTTGTATAGGTAGAAGATGTTTTGGAGGGTGCATTAGGTGGAGATGGTGAGTTGGGAGTAGCTTGGGAAGGTGGTGTCATTGCTTCATCTTCTTTTGTAAGATCCACAAAGAGTGGTTTTGAAGGTGGTCTTACGGTTATCCTAGGTTTCTTTGAGATGTGGGTGGTGGATTCTTGTGTGGATGACATGGTGTTTGGGTGATGTGAAGTTGAAGATGAAGTGAGGAATAGTTGTAAGGTTTGAGTGTGATGATTGATAGGTTGAAGGTTCTTAGACTAACTATCACTGTCAAGAGTGAAGTGTAGCTAAAAGGTTTGAGTGGGATTGTTATAAGGGTTGAAGGTTTTTAGACTAACTATCACTGTCAAGAGTGAAGTGTAGCTAAAAGGTTTGAGTGGGATTGATATAAGGGTTGAAGGTTTTGAAACTAAATATCACTGTCAAGAGTGAAGTTTAGTTATAAGGGTTGAGTGTGATGAGGAATGATGTTAATGTAAGGTTTGAAGATGAGATGCAAGATAAGCTTGCAATGGTGATGCCTTATATAGGCAAAAGTTTTGGGATTCGAATTAAAGTTGGTGGTAGAGTCCTATGGTGTAGTGAGGGAATCCTAGGGTGTATGTGAGTTCGCAAAATTTTGCAGGTTTGAGGTTAGGGATGCAGGGATCTGGAGGGAACAGTGAAAATTCGTCAAACACAGGCACGGTACCACTAAATACCACACGGTAGTGTTAAATTTAACGGTACCGTGGCCTATTTAACGGTACCGTGACCTGGAAGTCATGAATTTTCATGTGCAGCCTAGTTCTGTCAGCTAAAGGGAAGTTTTCTAGTGAACAAGAACCACATTTGTGTGTTCTTGAGAGTGTTTGTTGAAAGACTATATGAGTGTGTTTTCGCTCCCCCTTAATCTATGACCATCCGGACAAGATGTGGAAAAAAAATAAAGAGGAAAACAAACGTTGACGGAAGCGATGAGCTTAGTAACGTCATGACACGTGGTGGATAGCATACAATAAACTTCACCTTTGAAGTCACGGAGCTCTTCTCAATCATTGTGAATATTCATAGAATATTTATATGATGAGGCATGTGATTACTTGGAGATATCCTAAGGGTTAAGAAGATAAAATCTTCAGGGTTGTGAGGTTGGTGATAAGGTTCTAGTGGGGTTATCTCAACTTATCCTAGCGGTTCTTCGCTTGAAGTGTGTGGAAGGTGAGTGGGATACAGAAGCATTGGTAGTGTAGAACTAAGGTTGAAAGGTGTAGATAAGTTGGGAAGATAATGGATACGGAAGTAACCATACATATGGTGTGTTCAGTACCATGCGGAAGTGAAAGGGAAAAATCTAAGGAATCAGAAGATAGACAAAATCTATTCTGATAGGAGACGGTTCTGGTTCAAGACTACATTGAGTGGGTTTTGATAGTGATGGTGAGAATTGAAGAAGAAATAAACTGTCTCAGCAGACAACGGTCCTACGGTACCGTTACATTTAGCGGTACCGTCCCCTATTTAAGGGTACCGTGACCTGCTGAGGTCAGTTTTGACCCATAATTAGATTTTTGAGAAAGAAATTTCACATATGTTGTGATTTTTCGGGACTTTAGATTAAAGGAATTTATACTGAATAAATTCTTTTATGAATGAATCCAACTGGATTCGATGAACGTTAATCGAGAACGAGAAATGACATTTAATTGCATTATGCAAATTAAATATACTTTAAATATTTCGGATGAAATATTTAAGTTGTCATTCGAGTTTAAGAGGATTTTACGAATAAATCTCATTGTTTTAGTGAGAATTTTCGACACGAGGAGAGAATTTATACCAAATAAATTCTTTGAACGGTACTGGATGAGAAGAGATGACTTTTATATTTCCGAGGAAATACATAGGTAGTCATTAGAGCGATGTGAAGGATGACTTAATATTTCTAGTGAAATATTTAAATAGTCATAAGATTTATGGAATATGTTCCATCATTCCTAGACCTAGACGGAGATGGTTAGGGGATTCTCGGTTGAGAGGTTTGGTTGATTTACAAATTTCGATGTGCTTCGCATGCGAGTGTTTCACGGGGTTTTAAAAGACGTAAAGCTAGGCCTATGGTGCTGATTCGCAGTAGGGTTTGGGATCTTAAGAAGTGTATAATCACACGAGGATGAAATGAACTACTAATCACTTATATAGTAACTCGTGAGTCCTTTGTCACCCGAGGGTTGATGTTAGCTTTTAGCTTTTGGATGAGCGTTTTAACATATGTTGTTAAAAGGCTTGAGTATGATGTTTCGGATATGACATTTAACAATTGCGATCGCAAGTTAAACTTACTTGAATATTTCAGATGAAATATTTAAGTTGTCAACCCTACTCCAAGTTCTACTAGGTTTGTATCTAACCTTCCCATGACAAAAGGGTGTATTACTTGGAAGAAGGCGAAGTGATGACTAGGGAATTAGGATAACTTCACGACTACTTTGACTTATAGGTTTTGACACTAGTGTATGACTCTATGACTTCCAAGGGTTCATAGTGATAGGCATACCTAATTCCTAATGTGTCAAAGGGACATAGTATGGGTGCAAACTTTACAAGCAAATCATGTAAAATGCACATAAGAAATAAATGCAAACATCATGCAAAACATGATAATCATTTAGCATTTAAGATCATGAAGACATTTAATCATATCTTACGAGAACATGTTATCATTTTGAAACACGTATGTGGGATGCAAGCAATCTAGGTTTGCTAAGGCAGATCCTAATTATTACTTGTTTAAAATGAAATCCTAACGGGAGATAAAGTTCACCGATGTAAACTATCTCTATTCAAATGTAGGAATGAAATTTTTTTCAAGTTAGAGAATGAGTATGAGACTATCACTAGTGGTGCTCAATTCAGGCTAAACACGACCATTTTTATAGGTTATACCACGAACCCAACTTCTCTCCTGGAAGCAATTCAACCGTTAGGTCAAATTGAATTTCTAGTGCGATAGGTTCTCCAGTAGTCATTCACATGTTAGAAAAATTCAAATTCCTATATTTTCCTATTGAAGTATAGCAAAGATGATATTAGCTTATTTCGCTAATACATGGCCTAATATGACTCAACTAACCATACTTTGAAAGTCGGTTAAGAGAATGACATGTCTTACACAATTCCTAACAAAGGCAAGCGAAATGTTTTAATTTTGTGTTTGAGATTTAGAGGTTATTTGATGGAGATGGTGTATTTTATGATATCTTGGACAACATCTTTGTTTGTTGAGTTGTTGCATGTTATTTTAACATGATTTGGTTTCCTAGAACCAAGAGACACTCTAATGTGATACAATGTAGAATCTACTACATCGTGTATGTTTCAAGAATGCTCCTTTGAATATCTTGAGAAAAGAATCTAGTAAAGGTTATTTACCTCAATAGATCTTGTGAGTATTATATTTGAAATGAGACATATTGTATATTTCAACAAATATGCTTTTCTAAGAGGAAACTTATCACTCTTACGAATGCTTAGTGAAACAAGTATTTTAGTGTATGACCAATTTTACTTGTTTATGCAATGACAAATGTTGTATTAGGTTATTATTGAACTCTAATATCCTATATTTGTTAACAGGATGCAATGTATTCTCTTGTAACATAACCATTCATGTTACAAAAAAAATAAGATGCATAAGATATAAGTTATCTTTTGTCAATCTTTTGATAAGAGAAATACATGTAATATTCTAAAAGATTGATTACTTACATAATAGTTAATAACATATTATGTGTGACACTTTTACTAGACATGTGACTTTGAGTGTTGAGTTGTTCATGAGCAAAGTTTACATATGTTGTTTGTTTGTTCGTGTTTGGTTTTTCAGAAATGACACATTTACTAATTGCATTGCAATGTAAATTACTTGTATATTTCGGATGAAACATTCAAGTTGTCAATCCTACTTAGTTGTGTATTTTATGCATCTTTTAAACATATTAGTTTAAAGTTTGGAACACAACCATTGGACAAGAAGACTCAATATGGCATCTTCAACACAAGTGTGAGTTATGATCCGATGCATATTATTTTCGTCTTGAGAGGACGTCATTATTTTCATAACAATAGAATGTGATTGAGTATGTAGATTCAAGATAATATATTTCATTATATTTTGATGTTATCTTGAAGCTAGACAAATAATGACTTCAATTTCATGTCCGGACTCGAAAACTTGTCAATTAGATTCAATAATGATATCAATCATAATTTGAATAATGAATTGATATGTACTCGAAATCTTTCTTGACCCTCACAATCACTCCTTTTAAAAAGAAAAAATAAATTTAAGGAATGTGTTCCATTTATTCTAATACTAGTTGTATGTGTGAGGTTAATGACATATTAAGTTACTACTTTGATATTTGTCATTTGTTTTTATTTGAGAAAAACTATTTATATTATTAAGTACAATATTCTTAGTTTTTCGACACCTCATTGGTATAAAAATAATTATCTTAACTATTTTTATACAACATACGTAAAATACTAAATGTTTAAAACATTTTGTATGTGTGTTAGATCAATGCAAGTTTAATACATTTTATTTTACTTAAATACTAATGTATTAATATGATCTTTTATCTTGTTTAGACAACCCATGGTCAAGCAAGACAAAATGATGTAATGTTTTAGAGATCATGTTACGGATTTTATGAAAGTGTTGAGTATTTTGGGGTGATATACTTTTTACACTTAAACCTTTGAAAAAATAATTGTGTAAGACAATATCTTTCGACACACATGATCTACCAACTTAATTTCTATTCCTAAGAAAGTTACTAAACCATTTTAAAAACTTGCAACAAATGCAAGAAAAATGGTCTATACCTATATGCAATGCAAAATCAATTACGTAACTTAGTGCAAGAAGTCTAGTCTAAGTACTATTGACACATGAGCCGAAAAAACTAATAATCGACACATAGCAACAAGGCATGAAAGAAACTTATGCTTATAGATAAAATTATCTCAACTAAAGATAACAATAAGCATACACAAATATTAACTAACAATACAAGACACAAAGAAAAGCAAATAGCCATTTAGCTTAACGCACAAAAATACTTATCGTCATTTTGTGTATTAAGTATAACAATGTATACTAAGCTTGATTTTATTTGAAAATGAATTGGTTTCCTCCCCATCTCAAAGATTTTTACCAAATCACTTTGTGAACACGTCAAGTTTCAAAAGTTGAAACGCCCTTTTTCAGTTTAACCAAAAATATATGCAAACGACATAACCAAAAAGACCTTTAGTTGAAAATCAAGGACTTTAACATACTTTCATTTAGAACTAATTCATAAAAGTATTTTTCAAATGAAAGTAGACTCAACATTGTTTAAAATGATGGGTGACACGACTCCTACGGACTTATGGTTGATTTTATGAGAATTTCTGAAACTGACCCATTACTGAAAACTGACAGACAGCGGCACGGTACCATTAAATACCCCATGATACTGTTAAATATAACGGTACCATCCTATATTTAGTGGTGCCGTGTTCTGTATTCTTTTCAAAACTTCATGACTCATTCTGAAAACATGACCGGGACACTTAAAATAGTGGTTTACGAAAACCTTCAAGCTAGTATGACAAAATATACTTAACAACAAAACTTGTAAGTATTAAGCAACTAAATACTTTTCATATTTTATCACCTTCATAGGTAATTTGATACATGGATCGTACTCAATTTTGAAAACCATTTGTTTTAAAATTTTGAGCGACCTGGCTCTGGTACCAATTGTGGAAACCGTAGAGGGGGGGGGGGGTGAATACGTTTCCATTTAAAAACTTAAACACTTTTTGTATCAAGCACCTGATCAAGTGTGACGTAATATGAAAAGTGTCAACTATGGTCATATAACATCTAGAGATGAATATAGTAAACTACAACACAAGCACAATCAAACCATGGCACATACTTAATCAACATAACATAAGCAACTAGCCACACAAACATAAAAGCAATGCAAATATAAACATAAAGCGATAAAGAATGAAACGAAAGTAAAGAGATAAGTAAGAAGGCGCAAACCGGACACGGTGACTTATAGTGGTTCGGTCACGAAGCTCCTCTTCGCCCTACTCCACTCCCCGAGTACACAACTCGAAAGTTACTTCACTAATCAACAAGCTCCCTTCAGGCGGAAAAAACCTTACACGTCGCTTATCCTATTTCCGAAACTAAGCTAGATGTCGAGTGCTAATCTTAGCTAGCACCAATCTACCACGATCTACCCAATCTACCCTTGATCCACATGATCAATACACAAGCCTAATGGCTTCAAGAGATCTCCAAGATCTCAACAAGATCACAATGATCTTCTCCCACTTGACTCGATCTACCCTTGATCTTCTTGATCAATCACACAAGCCCACAAGCTTTAAGTGATCTCCAAGATCTCGACAAGATCACAATGATCAACTCCCACTTGACTCAATCTACCCTATCTACCTTTGATCAACTTGATCAACACACTAGCCCAATGGCTACTAGAGATATTCAATATCTCTATAAGATCACAATGATCTTCCCTCACAAACTCTCAAAAGAAAAATGATCTTGATGTATGCTATGATACAATCAAGAGTGTAACAAATGTTACAAGTGCTTCTACCTACAATTACAACACTTTGTATCTACTTGGATACCGTGTGTTCTTCTCTTGCACTTGAAGAGGAATGACAACACTTTGTATCTACTTGGATACCTTGTGTTCTTCTCTTGCACATGAAGAGGAATGAAGAGGATCTCTTGGTGGGATGAAAGGATCACTCTTAAACAAACTAAGTGTGAACAGTGGATCAACCTCATATGCACTTGTTCAATCAAAAATGGCATCCTCATTATGACTTTTTCCGACCAGATTCCGACAATCAATTCAGACCAGTTAGAGACCATGAGTTTCAGGAACAAAGATTCACAAGAGATGTTAATAGATAACAACACATAACTGTTGTTAGTACTCTTTTGACCATATAGATACACAAACACAAACAGTTTCAAGACTGTTAACCACAAAAGATGGAAAGAAAACATTTTTCCAGATCTAACAAAATGGTAAAAACAGCATAAAACTGTATGAATCCACAAATACATCAACACAAACAATAACCTGGCTCTGGTACCAATTGTAGTATATTCACGATCAAAGAAATACACGTATGGTACTAGAATATGGATCGAATAGGAGAAGAACTAGAGAGAGAAGTAGAGATGTGGAACCTTTAGTGAGAGAAAGAAAGGGAGGTTAGATTAATTAAGTGAAAGGTCCAACCCTCTCCTTTGGTGGAAAGGGCTTTATATACTACTACATAGGGTGCCCCTAGTGGGCTGTGGAGCGAGCTGACAGTGGGTAAATACCCGACCCACTCCACAATAATAATAATAACTAATCTACTACTAATATTATAAATAAACCTACGAGCTATTAAGTGCTAATAAGTACTCGGGGTGACCGAGTCTTCAACTGAATATTTATATTCCTAACACTAAGACTCTCTAAATGATCAAAGAAAGTGTTCTAAGTGAGGGGGATTATACCAGAGAAAACTCACAAGAAAAATCAAGTTGGAAGTGTAAAATGGTCCACTATTTATAGGCAAGGGGAAAACTAGCCGTTACAGAGGCACGGGCACGGCTCCACTAATTGTCAGACGGCTCCACTAAATTTAGTGGAGCCGTCGGTACTTTAGTGGTACCGTGGACGCTCCTCCGTTTGTTTTTAGTGGTGAAGGTTTATTTGGGAATGTTTGGAGCTGTTTTGGGTGGAAAATTGACTGTTGGGATTTTTAAACTTATTTTTCAAAACAAAACATTTCTTTTTAATTCAAAAATAATTTGTAAAATATATTTTTGAAAGAAATGTTTTGTCACATTAAAAATGTGAAATTTAGAGAAAAATGTAATCGTTTGATCATTTGTCAAGTAGTAGATTTGTTTGTCCATACCTTGAGTGATTTACGTCGGGATGGAAATCTACTACTTTGTTGAAGCATACTTGAGATGTCGGGAGGTGTTGATGTAAGTATGCATTGATGATTTATGTTTACAAGTAACTTGCACATTTTACGTTATGTATTACAAGTTACATGTTTGTCATTATTAAAACCGAATAAATCATTTAGTTTAAATATCGTAATATTTGCACTAACACTTACCAAAAACAACCTCAAACCGCAAGCAAGAACTTCTTACCGAGAGGCAAAACGCAATGGAGAAAAACGCATCAATCTTCCAAGAAAATCACCAACAAGGCCGTAGAAAAGCAAGAAACGATCCTAGTGCTATTTGTGAACGTAAAAGTACAAGGTTTTAACAAGTTTAATCATACACAAAGCTCAAACCACGGATATTCTTACTTTTCTATTCGACTAACAAAATAACAAAAAATAAACCTAAACAAGTCACAAATCTGTGAACATGCAATCACTCGAACCTAACCATGGCTCTGATACCAATTGTAATATATTCATAAACATATAACAAGCACAAGATTGAAGATTGGCCGAATCTTTGTAGAGAGAGAAAGAGAGAGAAGTTGGGAACTTGGTAAGAGAAAAATGAGAGTATATTAGGTTGAAAATGAAGAGAAGTTCCAACCCTTCCCTTGTGTGGGAAGGGGTATATATAGTGCATACATAAACGCCCCACATGGGCTATGGAGTGAGCATTGTGGGTAAAGACCCGACCCGACTCCATGGTGTTACAAAGTCTGAACTAATATAATCAATCCTACGAGCTACTTAATGCTAATCCATACTCGGGGTAACCGAGTCTTTCATATGAATATTTATATTCCTAACAAAAAACAAAGTTATATACTATATAACTCGTCTGTATGTACAAAGTATCGTTACTGTATATATTCTCGTCATGAATAGTGATATATATATATATATATATATATATATATAATATATATATATATATATATATATATATATATATATATATATATATATATATATATATATATATATATATATATTCTTGATATATATATATATAACTTATCAATAGATAGTTGATGATAAATTATAGTAACAAGTATGGCCGCGGGCCGTCGCGTTGCGGCGGAGTGGCGTTTATTTGTTCGTATTCGTACACGACGTGGGAAATTATAGACCGACGGTTATTCATCTGTAGCATTCATAATATATTAGGTTTATTGTCAAATGGATTTTGTTAGTTGGCAGATATGTGTTTAAAAAATTGGTATTCTGTAGGTACGTTTTTATTATAAGTAGCGATATGTAGTTTACTATGTTAATGTTATATGTCGGCTTTTTTTAGGGCCTTATCTATTACTCTGTTAATACTTGGTTTTGTTAAATATTCAAGTGATTATTATACATTAGGGAGGAAAAACTCTGGTTAAGTTAAAAGCATGTTATCATGTATAATGATGACTCTTTGTTTTCCTTTCTTGATTATAGCAGCGAGTCTTTCCACAATCGACATTCCAAAATTTCCAAACATAAAGTAGCGTAAAAAAGGGAAGATACGGCACACAAAGTATCATGTAACAAATAAAGAGAACAGCTTGATATCTTATGGAAACTGAACATAAAACAACAATTAATATCGTTAACAAAGTAAAACTGTAAAAGAAGGCATCCATAAGCATATAAAAACTACATAATCAAATCTTACTTTAGAAATGAAGCTACAAACATCCTTCAACTGAAATTTGCAGAACTGAGTTTTCAACTTTTCATGATTAGAAAGCCTTGATGCTTCTAAATGATAAACTTATTAGGTCTCTTAAACCAATTCATCCTGATTGTTTAACATATTGTTGACATAGTCATGGGAATTATCCATTCCATCAGAATTAATATCTAGAGGTGGATCTTCAGTTACTTCTGCAACAGAGCCAGCATCTGATGCATCTTTTAGTTGGGTCTGAAGCTAATGAAAGACGATCCATGTCTTGTCCTCCCAACGTTGCCCAAAGCGGTATATCACATGCAACCTATATATTGATAAAATTTTTGATTATTTTCTTTGCTTTTGCCTGGTTTATCAGCTGGGGAGCTGAATTTCAATCAAAACTAAAAGCCTTATAGATCCTAAAAAATGCAACTATTTATTAATTGCCCAGTGGTTAGCAAACTAAATATATAAAACTATACCTCTTACAACTGAAGTAGCCTCCTTTCTACATCTCTTACTGCATCAAGCCGTTCTTGTATCTTCGCAAGGGTTTCGAGTACATAGAAGCAACACCACATAATACAAATAAGATACGTTTCACTACAAACCCAAAAAATATATATAACCATACATGTTGCAACTTTAGGAGCTTCCTTTCTACTTCCCTTACAGCATCATGTAGTTCTTGTATCTTCGCAAGGGTTTCAAGTACCTAAAAGCAACATCATATAATACAAATAAGCCACCCCAAAAAGAAGCGTGCCGAAAAAAATCCACATGCATTTCATCGGCTATATCCACATGCCCAACCACACTTGCATCGTAAAAAAAAGGTAAGACAGGGGTAACAAAATCTCAATTAGAATCATTTTTCTTCCTATTTTACTTTTGGCCACACCTTCTTTTGTGAAGATCCACTCAACTTCACGCAATGCAATCCAAATTTTTTGGTGCTGAGTGTTATCAAAGGGGTCAAAATATGCTGGAAGCATCCATTTTATAGTACCTGAATATAAGTATTTATGACATTAAAGTCATTGTGGCAGAAAAAAGTGAAGTATTTAATATTCAACTGACTGTCACTTCCGCCCTTTTTCCGGGAGAAGAAAGCTCCCTCAGAGCCTCATTTCCACAATTTGATAACATGTAATTAGCTAGATCCACATTAAACAAATTCCAAAGTTTCCTGAAACCCAGATACAATCAAAAATACTATAAATTATGACCTATATATACTTATATAAGGCAATTTTTTTGTCTAAACATCACCATGTATGTTAGTTACCTGTTTTGTAGCTTCAATGATCAATTGTCCATATGTGGAGTTGCAGAAGCTTGGAATCCTGCTCCAGAAACCGCAATGTCAACATTTAAGTAAGCTCACCTTTGATGATAGCATTTTTCTGTTTTCTTCTACCCATTTTGTTGATCCAACGTGAAAAGCAGCGTAATACTTAAGTAAGTTATTTACTATTCCTCATAAAATGCATGTTTGTGCAAGAGTGACAGAGACCGGTCAGAAGAAAGAAACCTTACTTTCACGATATGAAAAGAATAATCACAAATAAACCACAATCAACAACGAAACCCAATTTTTTTAACCAAGTCTTTCACGAACAACGACTGACACCTTAAGAGCCTGAAACTATCCGTAATACTCTAGAACGTTAAATTCCAAAATCATAACACTAATTCTTAATACTTCATAAAGTGCTTCATTTTTCTGCTTATAATTAAGTACATTTAAACAAATTAACATATCTTTAATTTTTTATCTTGTGTATGTGAAATCCAAAGCGAAGACACTGCTGATGCATAACGACGGTGGGATTCCTAGTCATTAGAACTTCGGAGGGTTGGATAATCTTGCGCTGCAGCATACTTAAAACAGATCACCATAAACCTATTGAGAGACGCATCTTAAATGAAAATTTCAAAAAACAAAAAAAAAGAAACTAACACGTACCCATATTAACGTGAATGTCAGCAGAGTGTTCATTACAGGCGACGAAAGGTTTAAACTACCAGTGTCGTCCGTAGACCCAAGGAAAATACCCTTATTTCCACAGTAAATCCTGATACAAAGATCATATGTTCTGAAGTCAGTTGCAAGAAGGGAAATTTCAAAAGCATATGGATAATACCTGATTAAAAAAGTTGTGGGTGAACCATATCTGCTAAAACTTCTCCGAGAAGAACTTCTTCAATTGCAACAAAACTTTGATAAGCTAAAAGAATTGACAATTCAGCAATGTACTGTACTAAGTATCAGGTTTTTATATCATCAAAAACTAAGGATACAAAGCGATAAATTATATGCCAAGTCTTTATATTACAAACTGTTTAGTTCATATAAAATAGAAGGGCAGCCAGAAGCTTGTGACGGTTTTCAGGATTCTTGGATGGTGGCGGTTTTGTATCGTTGTCAACTGAATAATCATCCGCCGGTTTCAATCCAAAACAAATGCAGGTCTTACTAATCCAAAACAAAAAATAATAATCGATCAGTAAAATATTTGAAAAAAATTCTCGTCATTCAACATAATAATCATATTTGGTAAACATAAAAAAGAGTTTTAGGTTAAAAAATATGAGATGAAAAATTGTTTTTCTGGTCAGAAAAAAATAAGCAATCCCAAAGACCCTCTTAGTAACTGTACTAATAAGTTAATCGAAACATCCCCATATAAAAAAAAAATTAGTCCAAAAAATCATAAAGCAACCAAGCGAATCTAAACAAACAAATTTTTGTCAATAAAAAACCACTTCTTTCTAATACACATAAGCTGTTTAAAGAAGCTATAACCTAAACACCCCGCTGGAAACAACTTATTTCACCTGATAATAAGCATATAAGCATACGTCTAGCTTATTTGATCAACTTATAGCATTTTTATAACACAGTAGTAGACAAATAAGCACAAAACCCATTTCCCAAACACCCACAAAGATCACTTCTTGATAAGACATTTAATCAAACAGCTGGTGTGCATTATATAAAAAAAAGTACCATTTTTTGAGCCATTTAAAAGTAAGCTGTGGATCTTCGCGGACCAATTCGTCAACTGTAACATGATTCCGTAGCTTTTCCTGTTCTATGTTATCATATCTGTGTGTCCGCACGTTTTGTATCACCGGGGGGGGGGGGGGGGGGAAGCAGCTGATCATACCTCTGTGTGTGTCTTACTTTAGTTTCACTGTGCTAGAGGCTGTGGATTTTATGTTTTCCTAGTTAGGTAACAACTTACATGCAGAGTATGTGATCTGTTTCTGGAATATTTGGATTGAAGTAGTAGTAGGTTGCGGGGCTGCTTGAAAGCTGCAACCCTGTAGATCGTACAGCACATTAAAAAAAAATTGTACCCGTTTTTCGTGTTTGTTTATACTTATAAAGTTACCTCCGTATGTCTTAACCCAACATGAACTAACAGCCATTATCGTTGGTTTCGCGGCGTCTTCGTATGCATCAGTGTTGAAGTTCCTGGCTTTTTCATTCCATAGCGTGAATGTGACTGTGTTGCCTCTGCATTTGGAAACAGAGTGTTATTTGTTTATTGTTATAAGTTACATATATCTGGCATGTGATAATAAGACTTACTCCAGGTCTCGGAGCATTATATCTCTCCATGCTATCTTCTCTTGGTTGGCGTTTCCAACATCGCGTACGTCTCCAACGTCTACCACACATCCGATATAATCTGTAAATGGAAAATATGCAGTTAAAACGGAAAACGTGTATGTATCAGTAATGTTAGCGACATGTACCTGTTAATATCACGTCGTCATTGTCTGCACGTGTAGCCAGTTCATTGTACGCAGCGAAGTTAAAATGGTGTGCCGGGAAGTTGGTTCCGGAAAATGTGTACGCGTCAGCAAGGTCTCCTAGTATCAATGTAAGGTGATTGGGCAGTGTCTGCATCCATGTTTTCGTCTCCATTAACTCAAAACCGGTTACTGTGTATGTACCATTTATGTGGAGTATATTATCGAAACGGATTCTGTTAGGATTTTCTGCATTTGCTTGTATTGCCCCACCCTATAAGATGTTGTGTCAATGCAACGAATTATTTTAAGTATGCACGTATACATTGTAATGTTTGGTGTACTGATGTCGTACCTGTTGGTCTAGTAGTATCAAGCAAAGTGTTGAATGCCTCGCTCCTATGACGGGTGCGATTGTCCACTTACGGTAAACCTTTACGTGTATGGCTTTGCCAATGTGTGATGGTTTGATATCCGGAAAACGCAAAACAGAAGAATAAGAGCCTGCAACAATGGGCAGTAAATATTCAACATATATCCAAAAGTTACGGTTTCATTTGTTTCAAAAGAGTATGAATACATAAAAAATTGTGTTGTATTAGTTTCAGACAAATTGATTGGATTAAGGGTTGTATTATAATAAATGTATATCAGCAAACACATCACCAACAAACATCAGGAAACACTAAAATAAAATAAGACTTTGATTATGTTTATTAGAATACTTACGCTTGTGTCCTGGATGCGGCACAGTACTAACAGACCAACCATCTTCCAACATAGGTTCCCCATAAGGTCTACGGACAGCTCTGCTCTTGGTTTTCATAACTAAACAAACAACATACACATCAGCAAAAGACGACCAACAACCTTATTCAATTTTAATTGCAGAAACATATAGACAGCAACTTCACGACACTAAAACTCAAAAACCAAAATAAATAAATAAATAAAGTAAGTAAAAAAAAAAAAAAAAAAAAAAGTAAATTTTCTTTTAATTTATCTTAATCAAGTTCACCCAGAAAGTCCACTACAAATCTTAAACTTGCCACCAAAAGATCAATCAAACCTTAAATCACCGAAGAAATGAAAAGTAAATTGACGGATTTTTTGTGGAAATATTTTTGGTCTTCTTAGTGAAAACTCAACTCTGGGTTTTTAACCATACAACACCGTTTAATTTTTCACTGAAACTATATTCTTTAGTTAAAGAGTAATCAAAGAAAATATAAAATTACCTTTTACAAAAAAAAAAACTTTTGAAATTTCGATTATAAAGTTGGAGAAAATTCTTCGGGCTCGGTTTTGATGTGACACCAGATCTTTTATATAGCAACAACATGATATTTTCTTGAAGTCAAAACTAAAACAAAATCAAAGCTAAAAGTTTTACCTTTTGTTAGGAATTCAATCTTGAAGCATAACCCATATCCACAATCACTCAAAATATAAAACCCAGCAACGAATTCGAATGTTGAGAATACAAAGTGAATAAGATCATTTGAAAAAAATAAAAGTTAGTATTTGTTTTCAAATCTGGAAGATGGCATCGATGGCAAGAGGCGGTGAAAAAAAAGAGAAAAAAAAACTAAGGTGGGCTGGACATAGCAAATGGAGTGGGCTAAAAAACGGGCTGCTGAAAAAGAAGACGTCATCGTGCGTCATTTGACGCTCTATTATATATAGTAGATTCCTTGCTCAAAGACGTTCATTTGTACATGTATCATATATATCCCGTGTGATGTGATAAGAGAACAGCTTTTCTGCTCAGATCCTTTTGTATAATTGTATAAAGAGTAGTGAATGGGAAAGATAAGGAATTTTGAACCGCTAACGAAAAACAAGATAAATCAAAAGGATACAATAAAGAATTAGGGAGTCAAACGGTCTTTTTGGGGATAGAGGGACTTGAACCCTCATGATTTTTGAAATCGACGGATTTTCCTATTACTATAAATTTTATTGTTGCCAGTATTGACATGTAGAACGGGACTCTATCTTTATTCTCGTCCGATTAATCAGTTCTTCAAAAGATTTATCAGATTATGGAGTGAATCTTTGATCAATGAATATTTGATTGATTGATTCTTTCTTCAATTCTGTATTATGTATACAGGTTTATCCTTCATCTTTTCTGAAGTTTCGATAGAAGGATTCCTCTACCAATGTAAGACAATCAACTCCATTCGTTAGAACAGCTTCCATCGAGTCTCTGCACCTATCTTTTTCAAATCTGGAAGATGGCATCGATGGCAAGAGGCGGTGAAAAAAAAGAGAAAAAAAGGCTAAGGTGGGCTGGACATAGCAAATGGAGTGGGCTAAAAACGGGCTGCTGAAAAAGAAGACGTCATCGTGCGTCATTTGACGCTCTATTATATATAGTATAATTATAAGATATTTCTTGTTCAACTAAATCAATAAGTTTGTATAAATGTTCCTGATCTGTAGTCAAGTTTATTGAAAATAACTTTAAGTTATATGTTTATAAATCGAGTTATGTATATATATATATATATATATATATATATATATATATATATATATATATATATATATATAGGGGGACTTTCATTTCAGAACCATCTTATCTGCGAGAACTGACAGAACCACCAAAAACATACATGCACGCCTTTTAAAATAAAATAAAAATACACGCAAATCATCAATAATCGTAAGTATCCACCTATGTTCTTCAATATCATCATGAACTCATCCTCTTTTTTCACAAAAACCTTACACACGGCCGCAATATTGCCGTTGCACGCCTTATAAAAACATACATGCACACCTTCAAAGAAAAATTTTGTATTTCCAATTTCTTATCAAAATCTTTAGAACAACCATGTTTTTTTTAAAACATATATGTTGTTTTTAGAACATATGTGCAAAAATACAATTATTGAAGGCGTGCATGTATGTTTTTGGTGGTTCTGTCAGTTCTCGCAGATAAGATGGTTCTGAAATGAAAGTCCCACTATATATATATATATATATATATATATATATATATATATATATATATATATATATATATATATATATATATATACATTACAATTTTGAGAAGTAAATTTATATCCCTTTTATCGTAATAATAGTTGTAAAATATATATTTGTCAAAATGTAATTAAGTTTCTGAATTAACCTTTAAGTTATATGAAAGTTACACTTTTAACCCTAACGTTAAATATTTTATATATTTAGTCCAAAGTTATATATTTACAATTTAAATCCTTAAACCATTCAATTATTACATTTTAATACCCAAAAGTTTCATATATTCAGTTTTTAACTTCAAAATACCGAAATGACATTTTATACCCTAGCTTTCAGAAAAGTTACATTTTTAACCCCGGTTGCGTAAAATTTGCATTTTTAGTCCAAAATCTTAATTTCCAAAGTTTATCATTTTCGTTTAATAAATATGTTTTCAACAACTTATTGGAACTTATTAAACAGCTTATTTTCTAAAATTTAGCTTAATATTGAGTTATTGGGCCTTAAGTGTACGTTTAAGGCCCGTTAAGGTTTTTAAAGGTTTAATGGACTCAAAATTTGTTGGGCTTTCTCATGGACTGAAAATAGATAATTTCTGACTTCTTAAAACTACTTTTAAACTTCTTATCGTGATAGCTTATTAGAAAAGCTCTTGGGCATTTAAGCCCGTTAAGGTTCTAAATTAACTTTTAAGTTAAGCCGAGAGCTTTTAAGCTCTTGGCTTATTTTTCCAATACTCAAAGTAATGTCAAAACATATAAAAGACAGCTTATGTACTTAGCTTATCGTGGACTGCTTAAAAAGTGCTAATTTCTGCTTATTGGGCTTTAAGGCCTAATCGGTATTATTTATAGTTTATAAAAACTTTTTCGAGGTTGCTTAGCTTTTAAGTTTAAAAACGTATAAGGTGAGCTTGTTAGAGTAGCTTAATGGTACTGCTTATTTGTTTAGCTTATGAAGTATTTAGTTGGGCCTTTAGCCCAGCACGATACGTGCCCGATTAACAAGACTCGATCCTAAGTGACATATTTATGTAGCTGATTTTTATAAAATCTAATATTTAGAGTACGATCGCAACGTGACTTAAAATGTAATAAAAATCATATCATACGTATTTGATAGATGTTTATTTTTACATAACCTTATGCATAGCCACCACGTGATACAAGATGCCACATTTTTATCACAATTGTATTACGAGAACATAATGAAACAAGACCAAAGCTAGGTAGGGTACGATAGAAATATCAAATAATTCGTAATATGTAACAAGAGTACGTATGAACATAAGCTTACCTCATCAAGAATGGTGGGGAGAATATCATGTTACGGACAAGGATTGAGTGAAAGGAAAGCATGGCTTGTTTGTGGACTCAACCGTGAGTCAAGACCAACTACTAGTCAACTTGTACACGATCTAAATCCCATAAAACCTTTGCCATTTCTCTCGTTGACACCAAGGTGGAAAAGGCTTAGAAAAATATTTGAAGTGTGGTGTTTTATTTATGTGTGTTCGAATGAAATGGAAGAAGCAAGCAAAGCTTTATAGAAAGCTAGCACGATAATACACGTTACTGATTTTTGCATGCATGACACAAAATGAAACACGTAGAAAGCCTTGCTTGATAATACACGTTTTTTTATTCTTGCATGCATGATACAAAATGAAACACATATGGTATTTTGAACTTGATGTGTTGTATGATTATGAGACATATATTTTGCATTTGTAACATGGAGTTGACGTGGCCATTAGGAGATGGATAGAAAATTTTGTGACAATCTTTAGATTTATTATTAGTTTAAGGTTCAGAGGGTATAGTTTGATCCCGGTAATTACTAGCGTTAAGTCCTTAAGTCACGAAATTTAAAACCGGGTGACGTAAAAATGTAGAGTTTATAAAAATGTTAAAAGTTATCAACATACTCAATTTTTATATTTAAAATGAGTCGTGGTTTATCAGAGTGTTTAAACGTTATTTAAACTTAAAAAAAAATAAAAAAATTAAAGTGATAATAAATAGAAGTTAATAGTTAGTTTAATAATCGAAAAATTACGGGTGGTTACATGAATGAACCCAACACTAAAGTGCATGCGTTTCTTGATATTTAAGTAAAGCCTCTATAAGATCCTTTTCCTCAAAATCAGGATAACATTTATGTACGAAATAAAGCTCGCTATCGGCCATCTGCCACAACATAAAATTACTAAGCCTAATCTCTCCACTAGTACGTATAACTAGATCAGGATAAGGGAAATCAATCTTTCTTGTCTCGAGTTCCTGGATAAATTCTTTTTCGTTAATCTGGCTTGAAATAAGAACACTGTCCTTCACTTGCGTAACAAGGCTTCTACAAGCGTGAATTATGTCATATTTTCCGTTGTAGTTGATTGCATAATTGACATGTGTTCCTAAATTGAATCTTGATATCTCCTCGATTTCAGCCGATAGATTTTGTAGTGTCTTTGAAAGCATTGTTTTGTCACCCATTACACTTACTTGACAGCCAAGACTAATTATATTACAACAAAAAAACATGTTATGACTTGGTATAAATTTTTAAATAAAACAAGTTAATTCTCGAAACCCGGTTAGACCCACCAGGTTTTAGGTAATCCGGGTTAACCCGGTTCTCGAAACCTGGCCGGGTTTGGGTTTTTTTTAATAGAAAATCGGGTTGACCGGTCGAACCGGTTGAACCGGTAATCCAGTGACCCGGTGACTCGACCGGGTCGATTAAAAACCCAGTTTTCAAAACATTGCTATATACTTTTCTAGTTTTATACGTCAAAATTTGGTATTTTCAGCAGTTAAGTTTATTTGAGAGTTAATTACATTAATCGTCCTTGTGGTTAGGTTATAGTTGCAAGCTTCATCCTTAACTCTCAATAATTACAAAAATCGTCCCTGTGGTTGTCCATTTTGAGTTGACCGGTCCTTTGACCATAACGAAGTTAGTTCTGTTAGTTAAGTCCAGTCATCATGTGGCGAGGTTAGTCCATTTAGCCAACGATCGTTTGCAACGTTAGTCCTTTATTCAACGATCGTTTGCAACTTTATACTAACACCCACCACCACCACTTACCACCATCCCCACTGCCACCCACCACCATCACTTACCACCCAACCCAGCCAGAATCACGTTTTGCATCAGGGGTCGAACTAGAATCACGATTTCGCAAGTATGATTATTTGTCGTTATACACCGTCGCTTTGGGCGGGTATCGTCTAGTTGTCATAATTTCTTGAAAAAACATTGTTACACATTTCTATCTACATTCGTTTTAAGTTGATAATTTGAAATACATTCTTTGGCTCTTTGTGAGTCTTATATTATCTCGGTTTGATAGTTTAGGGAAAGGGCCATGACCTTTGCTTTTGAAGATAGCAACAATATAAACTTTTTCAAACTACAAATTTTTGACTTGGTTCTTAGATATTGATGCAGGATTTCTACCAGGTTTAATATTTATAAAGTTCTCGTCTACCTATTGTCTACCTAACGCACTAACGGGCAGTGTACCCAGTCGTGTGTAGTGTAGTATTCGGTTATATCAATAAACAAATACCATGTGTTCGTTTAATTAGCTTTTCCACCGACTAAAAGATTCCATCTTTATTAATCTATATTCATTGATCGATCATAACAAAAAACTTAAGGTTTTATTATTCGGTCACACCAAGAACAAAAGCTATGTGTTTTGTTGTTTTAGTAAACAAGCACTAGCATATTAGCGTTTTTTTGCAACGTGTAGTGTGAGCATCCCATAAAGGTGACTTATTTTAGTCACTAAAGGGTTTCAAGATTTAAGATTCAAGATCAAGAATAAGATTCAAGAGGATCACTTGTCTTAGTAATTCAAGTAATAAAGGTTAATACTTTTATGTGGTTTACTTGTTTATTCATAATCAAACTAGATCAATCCACTGCATGCTCGTGGTGATTAATGGTTAATCGGTTTGTTAAATCCCAACATAATGTTGGTTTTTATAAAAAATAAATAAATATATATATAGAAATTCATTAAATCAAAAAAGTTATTATAAAACATGAGAGCTACATATAATTTATTTAAAATTTAACAAATAAAGTTTTGCTTATTACTTTTTCTTTTTTTAGTTTTACGTTTTACAAAATCGACACTTGTGTTTTTATACATATTTATTTTGTTGGAATAGAATTTAGATTATGTTGACCAAATTGAAACCAACTTTCAATTTTATTGGCCAATCAAAAAGTTCAGTTTTAAAACTGAGTCATCTCATTAGTTAATAAAAAAATTACTTTACTCATTTTATATATTCTTTTATTATATAAAAAGATTTTATATGACTTTGCTATCGATAACTTTAAAAGTTGTGGTTAATTAAGAGATAAATTATTTTACACAACCATCAATTTAAATGATTATAAGTAGATGAAAATCAAAGAACTTTGACTAAACTAATTAAAATCACTAAAACCGTCTTTTCTAAAAACTTAAATTATTTTTGCAAGCTAGTTGCGTAATCCCACATGTCCCATTTGCTTACATACTAACGTGGGTTGATTTGGGATGTCCCTTTCGTTTTCAAAATCTCTGCTTGACGCAGCTATTCAAATGACTGCCTGAATTATCTTAAGATACATAATAAAGATTTGACTATCACCAATAGTCTAGTGATAAATTATTAGACTTTTTCAACAAGTACTAGTTACACATTTTGGGTAGGTTAAGGAATGGATAATAAAGGTTTGACTTGAAACCTCAAAGCTTTTATGATTTCTCAAAATTATTATACTATATAATAATAGCCAAAAGTTTAGGGGGGCAATTAGGGGGCAATTAATAACTTAATTGGGCTCATGATTGGTGGGATTTGTGATTACCATCCAAACAGGTACCAAAAAGACCACCCGGCATTTTCTGATTGGTGGAAGTGTGGTTGTGTTGGGACTGTTCATTCTCCCTCTCCCGTAATACACATATAATTACCAACCGAGATATTTCCTGAACCTTCTTCACACCACCAAATATCACACACATTTTTATCCCCACATCCTCTCCCAAATATTCTCGGATCATCAAATCACAGTAACAAATACTAAGATCCACAAAAAACACAAACCCTCAACAAATCTAAAGAGATGCGTTGAGTCATATGGATGAGTATTGCAAGACAAAATTATGAAATTACATATGTCTGTGCAAACGGTTTCGACCTTGATCAGTAGTCATGGCGACGAAGGTGCACAGGATCATGACCGCCACATAGATGATCAAAAAGTTAGACCTGGGGTTTCATTTTGGAGGTTTCTTTTTTTTTTTTGGAATGAAGATTCAGTTACTAATAACCAAGACGCTAGAGTTAGAGTAATTACATATACTTAGGAAGGTATGTACTGGTTTGGGTTAGGGTTATAGTTCTTTACTTAAATTTGTTTGCTATGAGTGTTTTGACAGCTTTCTTTTTTTATGTTTGCATTTTGTCGTGTTTTTTGCTACTGGAATATGAAAATAAATGGTTTGGAATTGTAAGTGGATATTTGTTTCAGCTTATGCTTCGAGACTCATAGATGGTGTTTGTTTCGGCTTATATACCTGCCGTATGCCTTATTTGGTTTTGGGCTTATGTTTCATAAGCTCACTTTTTTTTTGCTTATATATGTTACAAGATTATTTTTTGGAAAACTAACCGGCCTATTGGTTTGTGGTCAGGTTTTCCTTCGATCGTGGGTCAGTTTGTAATTGGACCAGTTTCTTTCTCGGTTCACTTTCGTGGGCATTTTTAGGTGTACACCTGAATCGCAAACTATCAGCGAAATTCTAGCATCACAAAAGCACTACTGAGGCTGGTATCTTGGCGGGGCTACCTGACGTTAGCTATGGTTGCAGCCAAGCTCGACATTTGGTTTACACTTTAATTGGGTTTCACTAAGAGCCTAATTTGCCGACGTCGATATCTTGGTGGGGCAGCCTCATAGTAACTGTCGTTGCAACCAAAGTCGGCATTGGGTTTTTGTCTACATTTTCAGACCTGAACCTTATGGGTAATGTGTGCGGCATAACAAACGGCATCAAACACCTCTCTCTCTTTGAGGGCAAGTAAGTTTATTGATTCATTTTTTAGAAGATTCGGTTTCTATAAAAGCCCTTTTTAGGATTTTATCTTTAATAGAATGAATTATCTTTACCAATAAGTAGATAGTGTTTGGGCGTGCTTTGGTTGTTTGATGATGCGATAATTAGATTTGTTACATCATGTAAAAATGACCTCTAACTGATTACATGACTAAAACAAGTTTTATTACAGGTAGATAATAACTCCATGATAACTCAATTTTGAGTAATATATCGTTGTTAGTATATTGTTAGTTCACTCTCTAAACAAGTAAAAGGTGTTATATACAATCCCAAACATCTCCTTAATTGTAGGGTACTTTAAATGCAACTTTGTTTGATAAAATATAGCCTTTCTTGCTATGGTGATTGTGGTTTAGGTTAGAAGACGGGCTACTAACATTCCGTATTTGCTCATTGTCATTGTTATCAGATACAGGTGTGATGATGTTGTTCCACAACATCCTTTACTTGCTCATTGGACATTTTCCATCACTCTGCAAGCTATCAATAGAGGAACACGATAGGCAATTAAAAAGGATGATGATCTGCCTCCTGCGCTACGCTGATGGGCAGTTGCAATGACCGTGCAAGGTAACTTCATGCTTATGTGCTCTTAGGTTAGTTTTGATTGGGTAATGCTGTTTTGAGAATGCAATGCCCATAACTTGCATAAATAAGCTTACCGAAAATGAACAAACAAACCAAATACATGTTAATCAAATGGTAAATTACAATTAGATCGAACGTTTATGATTATCTTTTAGTTTAAGATTCATGTGGTATTAGTAATAGCACGCTTTTATCACAAAATAAATAAAAAAAGTTTTAGTCAAGCCACATAGCATTTGGATAAAGATCATTAGGTTTAGTGCCAACGATCACGGTAATAAGCAAAGTTTAAACCTGTTTATAGAATCTGAATATCACAAATCTGCTTATTAATTATTGTTGAATTATCTAAGAGCGAAAATGTATCTTTTTCTCATTGTTTTAACTGAACTAAGTTTTCTTAACACATGGAAGGATTTATAAATGATTAAAACTTTATAGACTACTTACTGAACTGGATCAAAAGGAATATCATGTGGTTTTAACTAAAAGGGCCTTTAGAGATCCTTATACATACCAACTTATGATTTTAAAGTTAATTGTGTAGTAACTCATGGAAGACATTTGGAACTCTATTTATTATTTAGTTATTACCAGGTTCTTGCCACTACCTTAGTGTAAATTGCCCTTACGTTGAACTTGACAATATATAGAGCACACAAGTAAGTATACCAAGGTGTCGGATTATAGCTTCCATTGTAGCGTATCGTGGTAAAAAAATACTATTTGGCCTAGCACGCAGTTCAAGGTTGTTGGAGAATGGGTCAAAACTGCCTTGGGTGCGAATGAGTAAGCTCATGATGACCCGGAACATTTTTATACCAGAATATATGATTAGAGTACATTGTTTGTTAATATATGTAAGTTTATCCATCGCGGCAACAACTCTTCCATCAGTGACAACAACTTTTTTACTTACGGTCATTATATCTTTTGATTTTCAGGGTCATTTTTTATACCAGAATATAGGATTAGAGTACATTGTTTGTTAATATATGTAAGTTTATCCATCGCGGCAACAACACTTCCATCAGTGACAACAGCTTTTTTACTTACGGTCATCATATCTTTTGATTTTCAGGGTCGTGGTTCGGTTGACGATTTTGGTCATGTGGTTCTACGACTACACTACTTGGATCTTTTCTGATTGTATGATCGGGTAGGAGGTGAAAACTTCAGCATCTTTGATGGAGGTCTCAAAACGGCATATCGGGTTGTTACCGTGAGTCTTTTTTTTTTTTTTCAATCAACCAACCAGAAAATTTAGTAGGTGATGATGTGTGTTAGACCGCTGGATGTATTCTAGAATGTAACAAAATATGAACTATGTTCTTTTACATGTTTCACGTTTGCTTATTATGGTTTATAGTTATAGTTGATCCAATATAAGATTTTTTTTTTGCCTTTGCATTTTAATCTAATAAGTCAAGAAGGAAGAAGTCTAACTAGCAAAATAAAAAATTGCTTACTATGAAACAATGGCTGAATATGGTGGGGTGAGTCTTCAAATTCTAAATACATGCATATACGGATGGTATTATTACTATGCAGCAGGTGTAGGTTGCCACAAGAGTTTTTGATTTCATACTATTTTAGTTACCTTGAATGGCTGTCATTTTTTGGAATAGTGCTCACTTTTTGATTTAATTATGTTTGGTGCAACAACTATTGGTTTACAGCCTCATGAAACAAAAATAAAAGACTTGGAAATTGACATTGAACCTGTGTTGTTGCAGGAGCACAAATATAAGTGAGTTCGCAAACAGTGAGGTCCGTTGGATGGCGGTGAGGATAAGCATCCAATCTTTCATTCAATCGGCTTGATAACGGGGGAACCGAAGAAGAAAAAAGGCTTTCCTGTAAGAATAGGAAGGTAAGCATCCTGTTCATTTTTTTTAATGTTCTGATACAATAGGAATTTGACGATGATGATGATCATGTTATCTCAATGAAATAGGATTTAGTTTTCCTGCTATTGTGTTCGGATTGTGATGTTAAGTTGACATTATGGTTGAAAGCAGCTACTGAGGTTCCTATCGGGTCTATTGGGTTAACAGAGGTTAAATTACACTTTCCAGATATTTGTGATCTTTCAAAAATGGTTATTTCAACACAAAGGATAAGCAGATAAACATTCTTTGTTTTTAGATAGAAAATGTTACAAGTGCCTCTTGCCTCAAAAAATGGCTAAAGCAAATATGTACTTGAGAATAAGCAATTCAAAACACTCACTTATATCAAAATACACTTTTGCAAACACTGCTGTAATATCAGTGTATGATAATAACAATTGGATTAGTTGTATAGTTACTTAATAGATACATGGAGTAGGGTGTTGCTAAGCATGTGGCACATTGTCTACTAGGTAAACTATATGCATTAAGAAGTGAGTAATAGTTCTAATATTTTTAGCTTTTAGGATTGTTGTGATTTGAAGTACTATGATGTGAAGGTGTTGGTGGATGCATTTCATGTGGGCCGCATTTGTGAGGTTGAAAAGGCCTTCCGATCTCAGGTTTGTTGGTTTTTGTATATTCAGTTATTTCATTTGGTTAATATTTTATACAATAGAATCCAAGTTAATTAACAAAAGCATGATAGGAATTGAAAATTGAAAAAAATTGTTTTTGGCTCAATTGATTTCAGATGCATAATGTCCTAATGTATTTAAACCTCCTAAACAACTTATTTTCAAACAGAAAAACAGCTTAGAATGCTTGGACATTCTAATCCGCCTCCACTTATTTGCTATCCAAACACAGCCTTCCAAAATGGCTTGTCAAACACCCTTTAATAAGTAGTGAATACAAACTGCAATTAATACTCATTTGATCTTCGTATATTTGGTTGTTGCTTATTATTTCTTTTGTTACTCTTTCCTTTTTCTTTCTTTTTTTCCTTTTTTTTTTTCTTTTTTTTAATACTCATTTGATCTTCGTATATTGAAAAATAATATGTTTTCAATATATGTTTTCAATATAAGCTTTGTTTTAAGTGCATGAACTTTTTTGTTTCTTCATATAGTTTTGTCAATTGTTTTATGAAAATTGCATTATTTGACCCAATAAACAAAAAAAGATAACTAATGACACTCATTATCTTGGTATGTATATCTGCAGGTTGAGTTTACACCAGCTTTGGTCCCAAGTACTGAACTACTGTTCTCTAATGAGGTATGTGAATCCTCTGCTTCTCACCATTTTCTTACGACAAAATCAATAATGTGTCTAACGCATCAGTTTCAATTGTATAGTATGATCATATACATCATTTCCTGATATTTATTTCAGTAAAATTTATACAAATAAGTAGGTTAAAAGTGAAAAATCCTATGTATATTTACATAATTAATAGTTCGTCTAAGGCTCCAACTTGATTAATTGTTAGTGGTTATAGAATAAAATGTGTTTGTAGTAACCAGCTATGGATCCTTGTGTATATTTTTTGTGGTTATAAATGCCAATCGACGCATGTAAAGCATTTTTTTTAAGTGGTGAAATGTGTTGTGCTGGGCTGGATAGATGCCAATCGTTACTAAAAATTGGAACTGCCTTTGCTATTACGTATGCTTTTCTTGGTGTACCGACAGAGTTTTGAAATTCCATGGTTAGTATATATAAAAAATGGCGCATTCACATTATATATCTGATATCTAGATAATCAAGATTGCTTTATTCATTAAGATTAAATAACCCTTTGATAGTATAGCTTTGCAATCACAACTAATTCCTTAGTTAATC